>JANPWX010000422.1:103261-151234 GCA_024734555.1 Trochalopteron elliotii
CCCCCGGGCTCTGGGATGCAGAGGGATCCCCCCGGGCTCTGGGATGCACAGGGATCCCCCGGGCTCTGGGATGCAGAGGGATCCCCCGGGCTCGGGAAGGCAGAGGGATCACCAGAGCCGAGGCTGGAGCTGCAGTGACCCCTGAGCAGACCCCGCTCTGCACAAAAAGCAGCTTTCAGGAGGTTCCTCCCCCGCAGACTCGGACTGCTGAGTGCTCAGCAGCGCTGTGAAACCAAGAGGAGGGAACCAGAACTGAAGGAAATAAGGATACAGACAGAGGAGTACGAAGGATTCTTGGGAGGAGGAGGAACAAAGAGAAAAGATCAGTTAGGCACAGACCGGACTCACAGGTTTAGAATTCTGTACCTAACTCTGCCAAAAGTTGTTTCAGTTATTTATCCAACTCTACCACGGTGTCTTCCAAGTCCATCCCCCCTAGAAGCAACAGAAATAACTACATCCTCACAACTTTTCAGAGAGTTCCCTGCAGTTCTCTGAGTCACAGCCAAAATTCTGTCTGGAGCAGTTATTTTGGGTATGACTTTATCACCAGGGAATGAAGGAATTAAAAAATAACTTCTTTTCTGGTCAGAGTTTATTGCCACATCTCATATTTCATTCTGAATTTAATTTTTTCAGTATATTCCTTTTCTGGAGCAACATTCATGGAGATGATATAAGCAGGGTGCTTGGACAGCAGCCTTCCAGCACAGGGACTTTATTTGGAAGTGTATAAAACCCTAAGAACTAATAAAATATTCTTGACTCCCAAGGCGAAGCATGTGCGAGATAAGAAGGGTCAACACTGAATGGATTATAAACACACAAGTTTCTCCAAATTCCCTTCCCCCACCCAGTTTTAATACAAAATAAGATAAAATACAAAAATAGCTTTGAGCATGCTTGAAAGTTTAATCCCAGAGTGGAGGAGTGGGGAGTGCTGCTGGTTTGCCTTATCACAGCACCTTGGCCTGCCGTGGGAGATGAAGCATCCCCAGGGAGGATGGAGCCAGGCAGGGCCAAATAACAGCATCACCACAAACCAAATTCCACTGCCACCTCCTCACAACAACAGCACTGTGGGGAGGATTCGAATCCACACCCCAGGGCAGGCAGGAAAAATACTGCAATTCATTGCACATTATATGTATAAATTGAAATCATTGCACATTTTATACATGTATATAAATTGAATCCATTGCACATATATATGTAAGAAAAGTGGACTTGACTGCACACATATATAAAAGAATTCATTGCACATCTATACCCACAAAAACACTTCAATTTAATGTGCACAAGTAAAGCTTTCATTGCCATTAATTTGCACGATAAACATCTTCACTAATTATACACTGTGCTTACACTAATCACCTGCCTGAAGCCATCAGATTTTATGTGGGCTCCTGTCAGATCTCATAAAGCAAATAGGGCTGGATCAGATGCTTGGGTGAAAACCCCCTGCACCCTGATGCTAAAATCACATACTCAGCTGCCATTCTTCCTTCTAAACGGGCAGAAAAGCAGCCAATTCTCAGCGAGGCTGCCTCCCACCCTGCCCACTCGCTGGCTTCAGACATCCCAAAATCAGGCTCATGGTTTTTTCCTCCTTTCTTCCCCCCGCCCTGCAAGATTTATTTTTGCTGTCTACCAGAATTCCAGTTCCCTGCTGGGTTTGTCCTTCCAGCTCCCATTCCTGCCCCAAGTGCTCCTCATTCAGAAATCACAGGAGCAGCTCTGTACATTTTGTGTGTGATGGAGAGAGAATCAGAACAAAATCCTTCCCTGTGAGGGTGGGGAGGCCCTGGCACAAGTGCCCAGAGAAGCTGTGGCTTCCCCTGGATCCCTGGCAGTGTCCCAGGCCAGGCTGGACATTGGGGCTTGGAGCAGCCTGGGGTGGTGGAAGGTGTTGCTGCCCTGGCTGGGGTGGGATGAGGTGGTTCTCGATGTCCCTTCCAACCCAAACCCTTCTGGGAGTCAGGAATTCAGCCTGTGCAGGGATTTCTGTTTGGTTGTAGGCAGGACAGAGAGTGCAAACCAAAAGAAAGAGACAGAAGCCAACTGCCAAACTTGCCAGACTCCATCCCGGGGGTTTATTCTGGCGCACCCAGAGGATCAGTGGTACCCTGCACTCCCTCAGCAGGGCAGGGCCACCCCCATGCCAGCAGGGAACTGAGTCCTCCTCCTCCTCCTCCTCCTCTCCCCAGATGCCCTGAAGCAATCATTTTTTTCAAGATAATTAACTTCCTGCCACAGCAGCAGCTCCACACAATCCTGAGCACTCTCTGCACATGTTCCTTTATTAATGAAATTAAACATCAGACACACTTTGCCAGGGTGAATGGACACCCTGAGCTCTTCTCCAGCCTGAGCAACCACGTGCAACACCCAGGGCCAGGTTTGGGAGGGGTCAGTGAAGAGCTCAGCTGCTTTTCAATTCCCAGGCTCTGATCCAATGAGGTCAAAATTGGTATTCCATTAAAATAATTGGAAATGTTGAACCATTCCATGATTAATTCATTTCCTACTTAAATATATATAAAACAACCAGACTGGAATGACCCTTAGCCATACATATATTTAAAAAGTCAAAATTACTCCCAAAACATATGGAATAAAATTATTTTTCTTGTTGACTATCACATACAGCAGTGGCTACAGCAGCACCACACACCTCAAAATTTGACATGAAACCATTCTGGAAAGGATGCAGACACAGCAATTAAAGGTTCAGTTTCACTGGGCTGGAGGTTTTTGGTTTTCCCTGTCTCAGCCAACCTTCTCTGTGCCCTCTTCTTAAGAAAGGTACAAAAAATCCTTTATTTTAAAAATTCTGTTTTAAAAACGTTTTATTCTGATTAAAACAGCTTCTGTCTGAACACCTTGTCTTTAGAGGAGGGGAATAACAACTGTATTTTATTTCTCATGAAAAATTAATCAAAGCAGAGAAGCAAAATACATTTGTTCTACAGTTTCCAAAATGGACTTTAACAAATGGACTGTAAAACTCTGCAGTTTGCTGCAGAATCAGCACCTTGGGGTGGAATTTGCTTTTCAATGCTGACCGCCCATGAAGATCAGCCCAGCAGCAGCCAAAGCAGTTATCCTGGATTTCAGAGCAAGTCATTTGTCACCGGCCCACAGGAGAAAACAGGCACTAATATTCAGCAATCAATTCACCTTCTCCATTCATGACAAAGCTCCTCTGCCTGCCCAAAACCACTCAGCTGCAGAGCCAGCTGCCATAACCATGGTGGTTCCTGTCATTCCTGTGCTCTGTGCTGGAGCTCCTGCACTGGCACTGTCCCACTGCCTGGGTGGTGGCACTGGTGCCAGGGCTCAGCCACAGCACTGTCCCCAGGGCCTGGGGAGCACAGGGGCTGTGACAGCAGGAATGACAGGGTGCTGCTCTGATCTTTTTCAGCCTTCTGATGTTTGTATTTTTGTAGTGGAGACGCTCACAAATTTTCAGGTAAACAAAGTGATGTTTTCATACCTCTCTGAGAGAGGGAAAATTGATAAACTTCTAGTTTGACCGGTGTGGTGGAAGAGGTAGCAATCTTATCCTCCAATCCCTGGTCATTGTCCAAAATCTATATAAATCGAAGTTGAAAAATAAACTTCCCTCTTTTTTACCCTGACGACTGACTGCATGCATGTTCTTCATTTTGTGTCCTATAGCAAGAGCAGGGATGGGTTTGTGCAGCCCCACGCCCTGCAGCAGATGGAGGTGTGGGCACAGAGCTGCTCTCCAGGAGCTGCCACCCAAAACCTCCTGCCTGGCACAGAGAGGGACAAGGGCAGGCAGAGCCACCCCACACAGCCCTGCCCTGGAGAGGGACCCAGCCCTGCACATTGGGGCCCTGCCCCGATAGTTTTACAGTTTTATAGTTTTACACTATAACGACACAGACTCTGAGATCCAGAAGGCTGAAAATGACTCTTCTGTTTTTGAGATGTGTTTTCTTTTTATACTATTTTACACAGACCAATTTGATTGGTGAAACAAAGGCAAAACCTCTTCAATCACATTGGTCAGACCAGAGGGACATCAAGAAGAAGTCCCTCCTAGGAAAAGGAATTAATAACAAAGGTACAGTTACAAAAACATTTCTCCTGTTTACAGAAAATTCCTTCGAAAAAAAAAAATCACAAAACCAAAACACCTCAGGCATGGAACTGGGGCTACACAGGGGGGCCCTGCCCTGCTCAGGGGGTGCCTCAGCTGTGCCCAGGGGAGCTGCAGCAGGGTCAGAGCCCAGCAGTGGGCAGGGACCCATGGCAGGGAGGCAGCCCACAGCACACAGAGAACCCACGGCAGGCAGGGGCAGGGAGGGAATGATGTTCCCATCCCACCTGAGCCCTGCCAGAGCAGGAGGATCCGGGACCCAAACCACGGGCTGCCAACACCCCCTGTCACCAAACTCTTCAAAATCCATCCTCAACAGTGAAAGGCCGTGTTTAAAAATGGTTTAACAGATGTAGAGAGTGGATTTGACAGGACAAAGGTCCTCCGAGTCACGCAAATGTCATTCTCTGCAGTGCAAAACCTGACAGGAAAATACAGTGCCAGTGCAAACCTCCCGAGGAGCAGAACCCAGCACAGCCCAGGTAGAGCTGAGACCCTGCCCCTCTCCAGGCTACCAGCACTTCTGCTCTCTGGAGGTGACATTCACACTCTGCAAAGGACCAGCAAAATTGTGGCCGAGTGCACAGAGGCATGTTAGTGATTTCTGAAGCCCCCAGTTTGCTCCCAAACAAAAGGAGTGACAACCAAATGACAGGCACAGCTTGGCACAGGAGAACCTCATGGTCACTGCTCACCAGAGCCCTGAGAGTTTCCCCGTGGGGAGCAGCAGCCCTGTGACCCCGAGAGCTGCTGCCAGGATTCAGTCTTCCTCCACTGCCCCTGCAATGGCTGGACTTTTACCAAAAGCTCTGCCTTTGGAGGAGTTTGGAAGAGGGTTAATTTCAATTTTTCCCACTGCAAGTGATGTTACCCTTCTCCCCTTCTCAAATGCAAAACATTTATTAAAGCAGCATTGATTTCCCATCCCTTTGCCAGCTCCTGTTTGATCTGGAAGCTTCATAAACTCTTCCTGGCACACAATGAAATGTGGCCAGTTGTATTCAGACAAGAGTTTGTGAGCAGTGTCTTTCCCAGTTAAAATCAAAAACCTTGCATAGGAGAGGAGTGTGCCTGGCATGTGGTGCCAGGGTGAGTGGGGAGCCCGTGGGATGGAGCAGGAGAGGACTGGGAGCTGCCAGCCCACTCACCCGTGGATGCAGCAGAGTGGAAACAGGAGCCCTGACAAGGAGATGCTCTGCACTCAGCCACTGCTCCCAGGAGAGGCTGCTCCCTCCACCTGAGCTTCCCTGCTTTTCCCCTGGCCATCAAAACCAGAGCTGGTGCCTCCTGCTCCCTCAGCACAGGCTCCTCACTGCTCCTCCTGCTGCCCACACCACCACCCAAAGCCCTGGTGGTTCATCAGTGCAGTTAATCACCATGGATTTGGTCCAAGATAAAAGAGCTATTCAAGGCTTATGCCTCATTGTAATGCTCAGATTCACCATATCCATGGGGTAACCTGAAAATAACTGCTGTAGGAAGAAATCCCAGCCAGGGAAGTGTCAGAAACACAACACACCAGTATGTGTGCTGTAGCCAAAGACAGGTTAAGAAATAGAAAATTCCAATTCAAGGTATATTTATAATGCATTTTCAGTGGAGGAAAAAAAAACAAATTCTCTAACCTATAGTTGAGCTCTAAACGTTTTTTTGAAAGCAAGCACAAAAGAAACAGGAATGTAGCAAAGCTGAAGCTTGATTTTTAGTTTGAAAATACTTGAGGGAACAATTTTCCTGCTGCAGCTTCAGGTGGGTTATTTTGCCATTAGTCCAGGAACTGGTTTGTTGGGCTTTTTTAATGCCTGTGATTGTTCAGCAAATTGCAGTGTTTGCAGCTGCCACCCGAGACACCGTGGTGCTGATTTCTGGTTCACTGAACACAAAATTCCTTTTGTACCCCACAGAGACCCACTCTGAGCTGCTGCACAGTGTGAGGAAAGGCTCTCCACACACCACCCAGACCCCAGCACCTCCCAGGTGCCACAGAACCCTTACAGGCAGGGGAGTGTTCCCACAGAACCCCTATAAATGAGGGGTGTCCCACAGAACCCCTATAAATAGATGTCCCACAGAACCCTTCCAAGCAGGGAAGTGTTCCCACAGGACCCCTATAAATGGGGGGTATCCCACAGGACCCCTGTAAATGAAGGGTGTCCCACAGGACCCCTATAAATAGAAGGTGTCCCACAGAACCCCTACAAATGAAAAATGTCCCACAGCAAGTCCCAAGAGTGGCAGTGCCAGGAGGGGAGCAGGGTCCAGCCCCCAAGGGAAGGATGATGCCCAGTGGGGTCTCCTGGACGGGTCCCTACATGGCCACGTGTCTCCACTCCAGCAGCCTCACTTCCCCTTACCCACATCCCAGTTCCCTTGTTTATGAGTCCCTTCCCTTTCCCACATTAAAAACAGGCTCTGGAGCCTTTGCTGCTTCTCAGTAGCAGGGAAGGTTTTGAAGCTTTGCAGAGAATGTGTAAGATGAATATTATGATCTCACCTTTTTATACTTGCTGAATATTTAAAGGGTTTTAGCTCCCTTAAAATAAATCCTTTCCAAGTGGAAGGACAGAGGGCTACTGTTTCCATAACAACCACTCCTCAGAAAATCTTCTTTTGGTAAATACAGCAGAATTAACTGCATAGTTTTAATATTTAATGGTATCCTGTTAGACATGTATGAAAAAAGGTAAACTTTAGTTCACCTTGCCTCTCTCCCACCTGTCTCATTGAGCAAAAGCTGGTTCCTTTCAGAAAGGAACAGAGGAGCCCCCTGAGCTCATTCACTGAGCTGCTGAGCAGCTGATGGGCACCCCTGGAAATGAAATAAGATTGAAAATTGCTGATGCATCTTCCATCACTGCAATTTCCACAAGGTTAGAGCAAGTCACTTTGGATAAAATCTTGGGAGAGCCAAGGCAACTGTGTGGGTAATAAACACAAAAAGGCATTCTCTGCTCTGTGTTAGGTGGGGACAAAATGGAATTGAGGCTCCCGGCAAAAATCCTCAAATCAAAGTGTGATTTCCCTGGTTTGAATATGGAGGAGAGAGGTGGCTCCAGGGGTCTCACACCCTATAAAACCTGTCCAGCAGGCAAGGAGAACACATCCCATCCCTGGAGGTGTCCAAGGCCAGGCTGGACAGGGCTTGGAGCACCCAGGGGAGGGGGTGGCACAAGAAGAGCTCCAAGGTCCCCTCCAACCCAAACCATTCAGGGGTTTGTAGGCTGTTGCTGTGTCTGTGCATTCTCACTGCCCTGCCACTGCTCTGAGCAGCTCTGAAACACCAACACAGCAGCCAAACAGTCCCTGGGGAGGCAACCCCTGAGTCCCCCTGCACAGACCCCAGACTGAGCTCTCTGCTTCTCCATCCACACATCCCAGAGCTCCTGACCTGCTAATCAGATCAGAGCTGCTCACACCTCAAATTAACTTCCACGTACGAATGAACTATGAAATTGAAATTCACAGGTTGGAGGTTTTCACACAAAACTCAGTAAACAGTTTCCATCAACTACAGTTGAAAAAACATACCATACCTTAAACTGATACTAAGCTTTTTTCCATACTTTAAACAAACACAGTCCTTATAAATTTCTGCCCATTTTTAATAAGAGCAGCTCAGCAGACACTGGAATACACGGAGCAGGTAGAATATACTGGCCATATGTAAATGCATTTGTTTGGGCTTTTAATAAAATTCATTGCATTGCTATTGTGGCTGTTTTTCTACTACAAAACAACTCCAGCTTCAGCCTCAGAAGAGATGAAAAACATCTCGCTCCTTTCTAGGCTGAGTACTGCACAGTGACCCCAGAAGAAAGAACATTACAACTCAGCTGATTTTTAACCTTGCAAAATAATAAAATTGAAGATCTGACTTGCAACCACAACTAAAAAGCTTCTTTGAAGCTCTTGATAAAGAAAATATTTCATGAAGGCCATTTCTGCCTGACAGTGGCTCAGTACCACCTGCCCAGCCTGAGCCACAGTCCAGGCTGTGCCACAACACCCCTGAACATCGTCCTAGCCCTCCCCTCCAGCAGAGGCTGCTTTGTGCTGCACCCCCATCCCCTGTTCAGCAGGACCACAGCAGGGAAAAGGCTCCAGAGAGCAGGAACCAGGGGCAGCCCATGGAAAGGGACACACCACAGCACCTACACCCTCTGAAGGGAAGAGCTATAGGAATGTTCTGTCAAACACTGACCAGCCATAAAACAGGATTAGAGGAGGTGCTCATCGCATTGAATGCAGCCAGAAGGAAGAATGAAAACTCTAGTAAGAGCAGGTTCCTTTGTGCTGCTTTTGGAGCACATTGCTGACACCTAGCCATGGCCCAGGATGGGACCGGGGCGGCCCAGGATGTGCTGCAAAGCCCCAGGACAGGAGGACCTGCCCTCCCTGGCAGTGCAGTATGAACAGCTCCCACAGCTGCAGCACCAGGAGCCCTGGGCAGGCAGGGCAGGGCACAGACAGGGTTTGGGGCTGGGCAGCTCATCCAGCCATCAGCTTCACAGCGCCTGAATGAGCTCGTGCATCTCCATCTGGTGTTTAGACAGTCCCTGTAACTAATCCAGGACCAAAAAGCTGAAATTAAGAGCTCCATCCCTCTGGAAACATCTAAGCAGTTTTTTTCCATTGAATATGTGGACGCATTTTCCCAAGGCCATAAATCTTCAGGAGCTTCCTCTTGAGCAGTGACTCTGTTGTACCTTATGGATGTGGGACACTGCATGCTCCACGGGTTGTTTTCTTTTCTCTCTTCTTCTTTCTGGGAGGGTTTTGCAGGCTGCTGTGCCAGCCCAGGTGCACATTACCTTTGCCCAGCCCCACAGCCCTGGGGCAGCCCCAGATCCCTCTGTGGGGCAGAGTGAGTGCACTGAGCACAGGGATGGTGCTGCCCTAAGGGAGGCTCAGGGCTGAAATGAGCTCAGAGAGTTCATGACTGAAATTCTCCTCTGCTCTGCAGGCACAAGCTTAAAGAGGGTTTAGTGAGCTCAGGCTTAGCTCACAATGAGCACGTTCACCACAGTCTTCTCCTCACACAGGTGAGGGTTGCACATAAAAAACCCAAAACTGAGCATTTATCTTGGTGTCTAGACTGTGCTCTAAGCTCTGGGTTAAGGCACAAATGTACCAGTAAGTGACAGCTGTTTGAGGACACGTTTTAAACATGTTCAGGACAACTTCCAGATCTCCTTTTCCAAACACGTAAGGAACACACAAAGCAGCAGTTGGAAGATTTGATACAATGGCAAATATGGCCATTCTTTGAGAGCTGCAAGATACCTCACATGAAAACCCACACATACAGGGCTGGTTTTGGAAAATAGCCTCTATCACATCTTCTGTTTCCTGCTTTTTGTTATGATTATTCCTTGGACTGAAAGCAGAGGACAGACTAAAGCCTTGGGATTTAGCATCAAGAAATTGGTGTAGTGTGACTATTCAACACAAATGTAAGTACCTGTGAGGACCAGGTGAAGACAAAAACCACAATACACAGAAACTGCCCCTGGCTTAAATCTAACCTGGAACTTTGGTACCTGAGAGGTGCAGGTGGGTTTTCATTTTGTTTTCCAGACAATCCATTGGTCTTATTTCAGACAACGTGAAGGAGTGAGGATTCCTCTAGACAGTGAGTGTGCAGAGCAAAGGGATGCCACAAGTAAAGATGAGAAGGTTTCACTGAGAACAAGTATCAGTTATTTATCAAAGGTGGACAAACTCAAGGCTCTACAGGTCTTGCCCTCAGTGTAAGAGAGGGAGAGTTATTTGCTCTGGCTGCCACATAAGCAATTCCCTCACTGATCCTGACCTGCACACACTCAAATTTAAGAGTTCTGTGTGATCCAAGGATTGTTTACCTGCCTTGCACACAAAAGAATAAAATCTGTCTGGAGTGGACCAGGAAGATGACAGCTGGTCCAGGGCATTTCCAGCTTTGGCACATAGCCCTGGGAATGGGGATGGACAGAGCAGTGGCAGGGTTGTGCCAGGGGACAAAGGGCTCTGCCAGCCTGACACCCCAGGGGCACTGAGGGGTGGGAGTGCTGCAGAATATTCCACACGGGGAGTGCTGCAGAATATTCCACAGAGGGGGAAAGTAGAGGTTGCACCCTTAGGGTCAAGCATGCAAGAAGCCATTTCAATGTTGTTACCTCTCATGCAGATCAGTTCAAGGCCCCAGACAGAGCAGGAGGTGACACCACCCCACACAGAGCCTGCCATCAAAGGAACCTTCTCCCATCCTTTAACACGCCTTAAGAATTGGTTTTCTCCACAATTAATTGCCTGCACTGTGCTCATTTTTACAACCCATTTGGGAGGAAAAACGTTGAGAAGAATGAAGGTGTCTCTGACCTTCATCTCCTCAGATGGAGATGGCCCTGCAGCCTGTTTCTTGATTTCCATGGCACTGCACTGCTCATTTGGGAAACATGAAAAATATGGTTGAGTCAATCCCTCTGAGTTATTCTGGAGGAGTCAGGCTCTTGGTAAGATGGAAGGTGATTGAAATTCTATGGCTCCACTTTTTAAGATATTGGAAACACAAAACTGCCAGCTGCATGAGACTGAGAACAGCACAGACTCTTGGCAGAATACATCAGAGCCCAGTATTTTGCTGCTGTTATTTATTGTGCATTTAAAACCCTTCACATTCCCACAGTCAGAAACTGCTCTGCATAACTTGGCCTTTGCTGGCTTTACCTTTGGAAAGACCCTGGAGAGGTGGCAAAGGAACAGGACCACTACGTGAGGAATAAAACATGGGGAACAGTGCTGGAGCTCTGGTGTCCAAAGCCTTCGGTGCCACAACAGCTTTCAAACATTGCAGGAATGGACTGGAAAACAGGGACAGCTTTGATACACCCCAAAGTTCAGCAAACCTCAGGTAGAAATGATGGAAGATGACTCAGTGCTGATAAATTCCAACCTGTCCCAGTTTTACAATTAAATGTTGTCAAGGCAAATCACCCACAACCAGGTTTCGCTGCTTTCCCTGTATTTAAAGGGGACCAACTGCCCTGTCCATGTTTCCAGGGAGCAGGTAAGGCCATTAAAGATGAGCTGATGTAAGAGAGCTCACTGACCAACAGACAAGCTCCTGGAATTCAGACAAGCTCTGTAGCACATCTTCTGTAAGCAAAGCCCCAGCTCTGAAGTAATTCTCCCCAAACACTCACAACAGACAACTCCTACAGCCAGCATTTTGATATCCTCGTGTTACATCACACACATCCCATCCAGAGCTCCCCAATTCCCACCCGGGCTCCTGCTGCTTGTTCAGATAAAACCCAAACCTGACCTTGGCAGAAGTGCAGAGTTATGTAACCAGTGACAGCCCCAGTGAAGCAAACACCACAGAAGTGGCAGACAGGAGTGTGCCTGGCAGGAGGGAAAGGTCTGTGCCCAGCACGGGCAGCAGCTCCCCAGGTGAGCTCTGCTCTGTACAGATCTGCAATCTCAAAAAACCTATTTACTCGATTATGGGGCTGCCCAAATCTCGTTCAGACAAACATAAGTTAATGCTAAAACACCAGGAGCCAAGCTTAGGCAGCCTGGATGATTAAGATTCCTGGACTGGGACGAGCACATGTGTTTGAATGTGATTTTCAGGGCTGAACCTGCCGTGATTCATCAGCCGCAACCACGTAAAGACAACATGAAAACAAACGTATTAGCGCTGCTTTTTTGGGGGCGGTGGAGGTTCTGCATTCTGTAAGTCAGCAGTTTTCTCAGTCTGTAGGATCCTGTTTACTACAGCTCCGCTCGGAGCTCTCGCCTCACCGCTCTGACTCACAAATAATGGCACAGCCCTGGGAGCAGAGCTCGGCTGCAGGGGGAGGGCTGGAGGGGAGGGAGGCAGTGCTGTGCGAGCACCGACACGGGCTCGGGGCCGGGGGAGCCGCCGGGGCCCCGGGGAAGGCAGCAGGACAGGGTCTCACTGCCCGGGTACAGCATCCCGGGCCTCTACAGCGTCCCACTCCCTGCAAACATCCCGGGCCCTGCAAACATCCTGGACCCCTGCAGCATCCCGTGCCCCTGCAAACATCCCGGGCCNCAGACTCTTAGTGCAGCTGGGACCTGAAGGCAGGGATTATTTCCATTTTAAAACAAACCTGCACCTGTACAGTAAGATTTTGAACAGCCATAAAGCCAAGAATGAAAAAGAACCCAAAGTTCCATACCTCAACCAGTCGTCCCAGTCCTGCTCCCTGAGCTACACAGTAACACTGCTTTGGTCACAGAGGCCACACAGCTTTACATCAAGCTTATTCTGTAATGAAGATTAATGCCTTCTCTAGCTATAGTTCAGCATTAAAAAAAAAAAATTAAAAAGTTTTACTTGGAGAAAAACCTCATGAACTGCACTCTTCCAGCCTGCCCTAAATTAAAGGGACTTTTTCAAGAGCCACTTGCACGATTAAAAGAACATTTGAAATAGAAACCTTCCTTCCACAGCTCAAAAGCAAGGCAAAAAAAATGATATTTCATTCTCTGCCAGTAATTGCACAAGGGCTCAATATTAACCTGGTCAATGAAATTCAATCAGCTGAAAAGCACAGGTAGCACTGAGCAGACCGGGCCATTCCTTCCTGGGGATATTTTCCTGCCAGTGAAACAAAGGAGCATTTATCCTGCCCACACAAACAGGGCTGTGAGCATCTCCTGGTGCTGCTGGGCTGAGCCCAGCCCCACAGAGCCCACCCTGCCAGGGCCACCCTGAGCCCCCAGCCCCTCNNNNCCACCCTGAGCCCCCAGCCCCTCCCAGCCCACCCTGCCAGGGCTGGCCCTGGGCACCCAGGGGTGCAGCGAGGGAAGGTTTATAGAGAAAAGGAGGACAAAGGAATTGCTGGGGAAGTCTCCCAGTGACAGTGACACTGACAAGCAGAACATTCAGTCAGTCCTAGAACCAGGACCAACCCTTCCCCAGCAATGCCAAGGCCACCACTGAGCCATGTCCCCAAGTGCCACATCCACACATCTGCCAAAAACCAGCGTGGGACCCCCAGGTCCAGTGCAGGGACAGTCCCACTGAGGGCATCACACAGCTGAGCAGGGCAGAGCAGCTGCCTTTGCTGTCCCAGTTTGTCTGTCACTGCTCTCATACACAGAGCAAAGAGAAGGCTGGGCTCTTTCTGCTCCACAAATCCTGCTCTCCACGGGGATCCCACATCCAGAGGCTCCATGGAAAGGTTCTCCACGGGAGAGCCCCAGGACATCAGCACGAGGCTGGGGCACAGGGGAAGGAGAAGCTGCTTCACCCTGAGCTGATTTCAAGGTGCAATTCACCAGCAATTTCCCAGCTCGGAGATGGGCTCTCAGAAGGATAATTACAGCTGCAGCTCCGTGTTTACAGGTTTGCCAGCTGGTGTCAGACACCATGCTGGGAGGCAGCAAAGCTGGGCTTGGCCTTTCTCAAATCCTCCTTTTGTTCACCTTCAGTTTATCTACAGCTCCAGCAAAACTGAAATCCCGGACAACAAGCAGCAGTGGCATTTTGGTGACAGCTGCAAAAGGCATTTCAGAGCACCCAGCAGAGCCCTCAGGCACAGGGAATGCTGCAGACCTGTGCTGCTCCTGCACCAGCTCTCTCAAGGGAAAGAAATGATGCACAAGTGGCCTCCCCTGTCACCAAACCAGCCTCAGCCCCACCCCTGGGCATCTCCTGTCACCAGGTTTTGCCCTCATGCCATGAAGCCAGAAGTGCTCCTTCTTCACATCCCTGTGACTGGGGAGGAACTTCTTGAACCTCATCTGTCTGAAAAAAGCCTCTGAACACTGTCAGGATAGTAACTAATCACAAAGGAGCTGAGGAAGGTCAATAATAATCTCAGGTGCAACTGGAAGGAGCCAAGACTGCTGCTCAGACCTGCAGGCACAGCCCAGCCTGGGCTCAGGCTGCCCCACAGCCCTTATTCCTGTGGGACCTGAGACTGGCAGGGCCCCGGGGGCTGGGGAGAGTGCCCAGCCTCATGTAAATACTTCATCGATTTTCTTCCTCCCTCCAGATGGTGCAATTCAGAAAAATTGTTTTTAAATGCTGCCTTCCAGAAGCAGCGAGCAGCACAGCCAATAACGGGCATATTTCAGGTAAGCACTGACCTCCTTCCCTCCCCAGGCAGCTGAGGCATCCACAGCCCTGCCAGTGCTGTGTACAAATCACCAGCAGCCCATGAACTCGAGCAGATGGCCTCTAATTGGAGCTGCAGCCCCTCAGCCTCTTCCCATCCTTGTTTATGTTTCCAGCAGGACTCAAAGATGGCTGTGGAAAACAACTCTGATTCCTTGCCACATTCAGTTGAATTCTTTTCCTTCCTTCTGAACCCAGATAACAACATGCACCCAGGAAAAATTAATGTGACTGATGAGCCCAACTTGTTTCTGTTTCAAAGTGGTCAAAACACTGCAGGGGCCAAAGAGGAAAAGCAGCCTGGAGGTGATGGCCAGCTCAGGATGGACGAACACAGGGAGGGACCCCCAGCACAGCCACAGCCTCCCCACACCCTGAGCATCATTGGCATCAAGGTGCCAAGCAGAGGCTTTAAGGATCAGCAGTGAAAACTTTGAATTTTGTTACCAGGAGCTGGTAGAAAACCAAGAGGTGGAAAAGCTGGGCAGGCTCCAGGCAGCCAAGGCTGCTGCACTCCTGCCTCCCCTGGGGCCACCACACTCAGGCTGCACATTCACCCCCCACTGCTGCTCCTGTACAGGCAGCAGCAAACACCAGCCTCAGAAAAATTAAGACTTGACTTTTTGGCAGTTTTCCCAGTACTTTTTTAAAAAAGCTGTAAAGTAGGTCACTGCACAATATGGAATTTCCCAGATATTTGCACCTTTTAGGAGAAACACTGGAGGGAATAAATTTACACTGTGGGTGAAAATGGGCTCAGAGTCATCTTAAAATATGAAATCCAACTGTGGGCCCCTGGCTTGCCCAGGGAGCCCTCCCTGCTCCTGGAGCATCCCCCAACCCCAGCACCACAGGGCTGTGAGGCCACCTGAGGGCACCTTGACCCTCACTCTGCCTTCCCCAGGACAGGGGTGGGACACAGCCCTCCCAGCCCGGGTCTGCAATGACAGGGAACCTTCCCACCCCTCCCCAGGAGTGTCCCCAAGGTGAGGCTCCTGCCTGGTGCTGGTGACACTGCCCCGAGCCCCAGGGTCACACTCTCCTGCCAGGACAGGAGTGGGGAAGGGCCAGGGAGCTCCTGCCCCCCGTTCCAGCCCAGCACTCCCCTGCAGGGGTTAAACAGGGCTGGTGGGAGGGCACAGGGAGGTGCTGATGGCCACGGCAGAGGAACCTGAGAGCAGCACCCCCAGTGCACACAACTGCCCAGCCCCAAGGACTGCCCTGGGGAGGCTGGGGCTGGCACCAGGCGGGGACAGCACAAAACCCTCTCCCCTCACCTCCAGACATGTCACTGGGTATCCTCTAAGCCAGGTCAGTGGTGAGCAGCTGCCCCTTCCTGCTCCTGCTCCAGCCACACAAACACATCCAGCTCCTCTGGAAATGAGGTTCATTACCATTCCTTCGATTTTCTGTACATAAATATTTGCAGAAGCTCTTTATCTTTTTCCTCAGAGCTGCATCTCTCTCCCCAGATGCCCAGCCAGTCTGCTTTTTCATCATTAGAAAATGCTGGAGGCTGAAAAAGTAAAACCCAACAAGATGTAACAAAGGGAGAAGCATTGCTGGCCCAGGATGCACCTGAAACTGCCCCATCCCAGGCCCTCTGTGCTCTGCCTGCCTGGGAAGGGAAAGTTTTGGCCGAAGATTCCTCCCATGCCCCAGGAATCTGTTTTTTATTCTGCCACAGAGCACAACCAGCAGCATCCCTGCAGCTGCCTGGGCTCTCTGGAAGGCACTGGTGAAACCAGGACACACCGTGGAGCATCTCTGCCTCCAGAGCAGGGAAATAAACCTGTCCTTTCTGTTCTCTTCAGTTTCTGAAGGGAACAGTTCACCCCCCCTGCTCTGTCAGTCACTTTGGGCTGCCTAGCCCATCTCCCCGTGCCCTGGGGACAGCAGTGAGGTGGCACAGGCTGCTGCAGCCCAGAGCACTCGGCAGCACCAGGCGTCACTCACGGACAGGGATCACCCTCCGCCCCGGGTTAAAAGCTTTTCCATTAGCAGCTTCATTGGATGCTTTTGGTAGAAAGATAAAGCACCATGAGAAAATAAAGCCTTGTCATTTCCCTCTGCAAATAATTCAGGGCTGTAATGAGAAGGAATCAATCAAGGCAGAGCGTTTGGGTGGCAAGGTCCTTCCCGTGGTGTCAATGGGAAACTCATATAAAACCCTGGCACTTCCATGGCCTCAGCATCCTCTGCACGGGGCTGAGGGGCCACAGGGACCAGGCTGTGCCTCTGCTGGTGTTTAAAGCAAATGAGAGATAAAGGAAGAGGAAAATAGACATGAAGGAACTTAGAGAGAAATCAGAGAACCCAGCACTGAAATCTGCGCTCAGAGTCTGTGCCCAGCCCCAGCTCTGCTCCACAAACCCCTTCCCAAAGCCGTGTCTGCAGGGGCAGTGCAGGGACAGAGCCGCAGGTGAGGAGGGCAGCACCCACCCCACAGGCACCCCAAACACCCTGCTGAGGGGCAGACACAGGGCTGAGGAGCAGGGCTGACCCCGGGGAATCTGCCTGTGCCCTGTCAACGAAATGTTCAATTCCTGCACAAGGGAAAGCTGATCCCTGACTTTTGGAACCATTTCTGTTTCACACGAATGGTGCCTGGCAGTTTAAAATAAAAACAGTAAAATGTAATGTGTGTTGTCCCAAAGGCAGGGTGGGTGACCCGAAATGGCAGCAATGTCCCTCCAAATGTCACAAATGTTCTCACTACCTTTGGTTTACAAGGCAGCAGCAAATGTGGGAGATTTCCAGTGCTCGGCTCTGGACACATCCTGCCTCCTAAACACAACTCCCTTCTCCCAGCCCTGCCTAAGGATCTTGGGAGCAAATGGCTTCCCTTTGAGAGGATCCAGTCTTGGGCACACTTTATTTCCTTTGAAAATACGACTTTTATTAGGAAGGAATTAGAAAGTTTGTTTCAGACAGCCCAGATTGTGAGCACAGGCACCCAGGGCTGTCCTGGCCAAGAGAGAGGCACCAGGCAGCCCCGGGGGTCACACCCTGCTGTCCCCTGCCAGCAGCCACATGTCCCCGGGGTCACACCCTGCCATCCCGGGGGTCACACCCTGCTGTGCCCCTGCCATCCCCCTCATGTCCCAGCTCCCTGTACCCCGGGGTCAGACCTTGCTGTCCCCTCCCAGCAGCCACATGTCCCAGCTCCCTGTGCCGGGTGCTCCCGGCTGCAAAGGGAATTGGAACCGCAGCTCCCCGGGCCCCGGCACTGCTGCAAATCCGGCAACTGATAAATATTAAAGCAGGTAATGCCCTAAAAATCCTGCCACTCCTACTGGAATGTTTGTCCCATTAGCGAGACAGACAGGAAACGATTTACAAAACAACAAATAAACACAGCAAAAAATCACACAGAGCTGAAAGCTGGGAACAAGGCGTTTAAATGATGGGTTTAGATCACAGCACAGCTAGCCTGAACTGAATTAATTGGTGTACTCGGAGCTGTCAGCTGCTGCCAGGGTGGAAATGAGCAGCAGGGCTGAGGAGGGCAAACTTCCAGCAGTGTTTTACTGGGAGCAGGAGAACCTTGTGGCACCGGCAGGGCCAGGTTCGGCCCCCGGACAGGTCGTGGTCACCTCCGTGTCCCACCCCCCTGGGCCACACCAGCCCCTGCCCCCAGGGCTGCTTCCTCCCTCCTCCTCCTCCTCCCCGTCTGCTCCCTGCTCCTCTGTCCCACGTGTGGCCCAGCTGCGCCTCCCGCACGGTGATTTTTGTGTGGTTATTTTCACACCTTCTGTCGCCCTCTGCTCCCAATTCCCAGAGCTCCCCCTCCAAGCCCCAGCCCGTCCTGGAGCTCCACCAAAGCAGCTCGTTCCATCCTGACACCGGTTTTGTTGCAGTTAAATATCTACAGCAGAAACCTGTTCCTAGGGAAACTGTTTTGCTGGGAGCCAACTGCTCGGAGTGCTGCTGCTCCAGACACACACACACGGCAGCTCTGGGCCAGCAGAGCTGAGCCTGGCACGGGGACCAGGGCTGGGCACTCCCAGCCTGAGCCCGGCTGGGATGTTCGATGCTGGGATGTTCAGTGCTGGTCCCTGCAGCCCCACCCGGCTGCGATGTTCAATACACCTGTGGAATTTACAGTAAATACACGAGGCACCATCCCTGGGCCCCCAGAGAAGGGGAGTGAAGAGCTGAGGGGGGAAAGCAGTACAGAGAGGGGGCATCAGATCTGGTTCTTTCGTTTCGTTCCCTGTCCGCATTCCCAAATCCCTGCCCGCATTCCCAAATCCCTGCCCGCATTCCCGGCTCACATTCCCGGTGCCCTGCCCGCATTCCCAAATCCCTGCCCGCATTCCCAAATCCCTGCCCGCATTCCCAAATCCCTGCCCGCATTCCCGGCCTCTCCAGGAGCTCCGTGCTCCTCCCGTTCCTGGCACCACGCAGATGGGTAACTTGGGCTCTGAAGAAGAGAATTGATTTATTGAACTTTTATTATTCACAAACCGACTTTGGGTCTGGGGCCAACACAAATGCATCCTCACCCTAATTCCAAAATCCAGAGTGATGTGAGACTAAAAATGCCAGTCCTGAAATTATACGTAGCAGTTCAAATAGAAGCAATTTGATAATTTCCTCAGGCACACAAAGCAGCAACTCAATAGGAATAAATATGCTAATGAAGGTATTTAGTCTTGGCCATTACATTTCATAAATATTTACTGCTCAGTATTCAGAGCCCCAATTCACAAGAATCAGTTACCAACCAAAACAAGGAGTGTGAAGGGAAGTGCTTTGTTCTGCTGTGCCAATACAAAATTGTCCCTTTCCTACAGACCCTGTGGGGACTCCTCAGGCCACACCTGGCACAGAGGGACCCCACAGCACAGCCAGGGATGTGAGGGTTCGGGGGGGGCAGCCCAGGGGGCTGGTACCTGGCACAGCCTGAGGCACCTGGGCAGTGCCAACACACACCTGGGCACTGCCAACACACACCTGGGCACACCAACACACACCTGGGTGCACCAACACACACCTGGGCAGCGCCAACACACACCTGGGCAACACTAACACACACCTGGGCACACACCAACACACACCTGGGTGCACCAACACACACCTGGGCAGCGTCAACACACACCTGGGCACACCAACACACACCTGGGCAACACTAACACACACCTGGGCACACCAACACACACCTGGGCAGTGCCAACACACACCTGGGTGCACCAACACACACCTGGGCACACCAACACACACCTGGGCAGTGCCAACACACACCTGTGCACACACCACACACACCTGTGCACACACCTGGCACACACCACACACACCTGGGCACACACAGGCAGGTACCTCAGCCCATCAGTCCCACCTGGACACACCCCTGCTGACAGGACAAAGCTCCCCTGGACACCAGTGAGGCCTCAGGGGTCTGCCAGGGCAGTCACTGATGGAATCAATCACCTTGGCACAGTGACAGCTGCTTTCTCTTCTATTCCTCCCCAGTGCTGCAGATTTCCAGGCAAAATGGCCTTCAGGAGGAAAAGGGGAATGAGGGGACTCCATTAAATGAATAAAAGAGGAAAGGGCAGGTAGAGTCATTACCTGGTGTCTATTCAGCAAGGAACAACTAAATCAAAGCCTAATCAATATATTCCTTTCAACTAAAGTTCAAACACAAATCCCAGCCCCAGGAGGCCAGGCTGGAGGGAGCTAAATTTACCCTGCTCAGAGGGCAAGGATGCACTTGTAATGCAGAGCAAACATCACCTGCCCATTAAACTCTGCACTCCATGGCTGCAGCTAAAAGCTTCCCTGATGGACAGGCCATGGAGCAGAGCCTGGGGGAGGCACTCAGCTCCTGGAGAGCCACCCTGCCATCCATGTCCTCACCCTGCCATCCACGTCCTCACCCTGCCATCCATGTCCTCACCCTCCCATCCATGTCCTCACCCAGCCCACATGGCCCAGCAGGTCCCCAGGGCAGGAGCAGCTCCAGGTAACCCCTCCAGTGAGTGCCATTGTCCCTGAGCCCCCAAGGACACGCTGTCTCAGGCTGGCAGGGCCACCAGGAAAACACAGACCAGCAGCCCCAGAGCCTCCAGCACCACTGACTCTCCACATTTGTAGCTGGGATATCTGCCAGGAGCTGGGCTGGCTCCCAGGTGACAGGGACAGGGAGCCAGCCCTGTAACACACCCACACCCTCACCAAGCCCTGTGGGGTCTCAGTGTGGGGTTAGGGGCTGCACAGGGCCAGCAGCAGCCTCGAGGGACCTCAGTGAAGGCGATGGGGACACCCAGGTCACCACAGCCAGCAGCTCCCAGGGCCCCATCCCCAGCACAGCAGAGCGTTTTGTGCTGTCCCTGGACACAGCCCCCAACTCCTTTCCTTCTCCTTGTAGCCAGGACTAACCATTGCTCAGTTCAGTGTTTATTATTTGAGCTCAGCACTTAACAAACACCACATATCCTGCAGTCAGTTGCCTCCTCCATGTGTTCAAGTCAAGCAAAAGGAACTCAGAAAGGAAACCAAGTGAAAATGATAGAAGTGTTGGAGCACTTACAGGGGATAAATAATGTATCAACAGAGCAGAAGTTTCCTCCTGCAAGAGGATTCTTTGTTGTGTGGCCTTAACTTGGCTCAGAGCTGCTCTCACAACTTGTCACCTGTGCTGGGAGCTCCTACCCTGGACAGGTCAAGTTAATTCAGCCACGTTGTAATAAAGTTTTAAAAACTTCCACACACAGCCCTGGCTTACCGGGTCACCACTTCCCCTCCTGGGCTGGAAACTTTGCCCAGATTTTGCCTGCAGATCCCAGAGCCCCCCTCGCCCTCCCAGGAGGATTCATGCTCTCAGCAGCAGATCCAGACTGGGCTCTGCTGGTACCTGGGATTTACTGACACGTCTGCTCAGACCTTGAATTATTCACAAAGAAAGTTTTTGGCAATAATGTGGGTGCACATAATTTGTTAACACCTTTTCTGAACAAGCAATAAACACTAAATATAAATGCTGTAATTTCCACCCAAATGCACTGTGACTTCTACCAAAAAACCCCAAAGTGGGGCAGGACAACTTTTTCTCATACATTTTTATTCAGAATTGGAATAAAATAAGAGAAATGTGACAAATATGAGGAGTTGTGAAATGGCACTGGCAGTCCATTAGGCATTAAAAAAACTCCACCCTACCCACAGAAAAGGCTCATGTCTCAGTTACAAAAGTAATGATTAAATAAATCAGTGCCTTTGGTGTCCTTGAAGAGTTTTACGAAGCATAACATTTCCCTCTCTTTCTATAAAATACAGATATTTAATCTGGACTGTGTAAATACACGAGCTTTATCCTAGCCATGCACAAAATTTAATATTCATACAGTATTTTCTCCTGCTCATCATGCAGCTCATCCCCTGCTCCATTTCCTGCCCCTCACTCTGCTGCTCCCTGAGTCCCTTATCTCCCCGAGCTCTCCAGCAGACAGAGGCAGCAGTGTAGGGCTGTCAGGATCAGGAGATAAGGCAGGAATCAGGGCTCAGCCCTGTGAGCAGCCTCCTCACACACTGCAGCCAGCTCCAGCAGGTGCCAGAGCCTGATGGTCAGGCCAGCAGGAGGAGGCAGCTCAGGGCTGGGAGATAAGGAGTGAACAGAGGCCAGGGGAGCATTTATCCATCACTGCCATTCTTGCAATGTATATTCCAACACTTGTATATTCCAAAACTTTAAATGTCATTGCTGAGCTGCCACTGAGAGCACCTGGCCAAGGTGTGCCCCAGAACCTGGCTGAGCCAGGGGAGGATCCCTCTGGAACAGCTGGGAAGGAGCCCAGACCCAGCTGAGAGGGGCTACAGGGGTGAGACCACCCACCTTCCCAGGGCTGCTGTGCCTCTGGATCCCCCTTTCACAGAGCTGCAGGCACAGCCAGGGCTGTGAGGGATCCCTGCAGCCTTGGGAGGCACCACGGGCAGGTTCCCCCCAGGGCTGCCAGCCCCACACATGTCCCCACTGGGTCACCACTTCAGCACAGCTGCCACTGCTCCTTCTGCCCTCTCAGAGCCTCAGCACAAACACCTCTGGGCTGCAAAAACCAGGTAAAAGCAGGTAAATGAAACACCAGCTGTGGAAACTCAGCACGTTTCCAGCTCTACACAGCATGACCTGACCCCAAATCTCTCCAAAGCACAAACTTCCAGAGAACCAGGCTCCCACTGCCCCCCATTCCCAGGAATGCTGCAGGAGATGTGGCTGCTGGGTCTGCTTTGCCAGTAGGACACAGGTCCCTGGAGTGAAAATCCCTGGAATGCTGGATCCCTGGGGATGCCCCACTGCTGAGATTTTATCCCCATTCCTAATTCTGACTGAAACACAACTACTGAAGTGCCAGAACTGCTGGAGGGGAAGTGACTGGGGCTGCTGCAAATACATCCAGCTGCAAAAACCATCTAATGGCTGGAGAAAGATGCACAACACGATACAAATTCCCAGGGCCTACTTTTGACTACTTCAGTGTAAAGGTGCTACAGAACCACAAATTGTTATTACAGTATTAGCTGGTACAACGAGGCATTAGGAAGAAGAACTGCCTCAATGCCTGGGGGAAATCAGGAATGAGAATGAATTACAGAAACTGATGCAGTTATACATGCCCTGTTCTAAAAGGTATTTGAAACAAAACGATTACCATAATAAAAGTAAATCCATTTCTGTTCTGCTCATTCTCTGTAGACAAAAGAAAGGGTCAAATATTTTTTTCATCAATTAAAAGATGTAAAGAATCAGGACTCAAAACATCAATTTAATTTTGAGCGCAGATAATCCGGTGATTTGAAAAAAATAGAATCTAATTCAGGGAAGAAATTCAAGTAATAAATTACTTACCTTCCTCACACCTGGTTTCCAAACCTGACTGTGTGAGTTTCCAACACTCAGCTGCCTGTCCTAAGGAACAGGGACAGAGCAGAACTCCCTTTCCTTTTTCTGCCTACTTGGTAAACATTGAGTAAACTCTGCATTAGAAAGTCGGTGTTTGATCCCTGAGTAGGGGATTCATCCCTCCACATGTTTTGCATGACAAGTCCAAAGGCAAACACAAGAAGACAGAGGAACAGCAGTGCTTGAGGGGCTGTGGTGTCCCCTCCCAGGGCCAGCACTGCCCCAGGTCCAGCAGGACTGTCCCCAGAGGTGACATGGCTGAGAGGGGACACCCCAGAGCTGGGCACAGGGGAGTTCTGGGGCTGCAGGAGGGACAGCAGCACAAAACAGCCACTTCTGCACACAGCTGCTCATTTATTTATTCACTCCTCAGTGCCACCATTGCAGGGGACAGAAGATGGGGGCTCAGGGAAGATATTGACCCCAGATTGATCCCCAGGCAGGCAGCTGGCAGGGCCACAGCAGCACAACACAGGCACAGGGAGAAGTCTATTAATGAGCTCCAACTACTAAATTATTGACTAGTTAAGTACTGCAAATTTGGTCTAATTATTTTCATGATGGGAGTTTAATTAAAGTGTCTTTTGTATAAAAAGTCTAGCAATATCCTTGTTCAGATAGTGTCAGGGAGAGTTTCCAAAGCCTGCCTGGCTTTCAAAGCCAAATTAAAAGTTACATCCAATGCAAAGCTCTTCAAAAGAGGGAGTTTTTGTGTGGGAGAGCACTTTAATTCCCAGCTCCAGCTCATAAGTCCTGCCCCTGCAGCACGTGCAGCTCTCCCCACCAGGGAGACATCTCACCTGCACCCACCCTGCTGTGAGACTGCAGCTGCAGGGCCAGGAAAGGAGGGGAGTGCTGGGCAGGAATGGAAATCTGATGGCAATGGGGGCAAACAGAATGAGAAGTGGAGGAAGGCTCCCAGGGAGGAGGGGGAAAGCAGTCAAACCAAAACACTGAGGGACAGCAAATAACATCACAATTTAGGCTGCACATGATCCTCCACTGCAGAAAGGCTGGTATGGCCTGCCCAGACACTTGGGATCTGCCAGGACACAACTTCAGCACAAATCCAGCAGTTACAGCAGAGTTTGGCTGCTGACTTTCCTTGGGTTTGGCACTGAGAGCTCTTCCCAGCTCCCTCCGTGGCACCAGGGACCTGCCCAGGGGAGCTGGTACCTAGCACAGCACACGTGTTCAGGGCACAGCCATGTGCATCACTCTGGAACTTGTCCCTGACCCAAACACAGCCAGCTGCAGGCACAGGGGAGCAGTTGACAGGACACAGACTGGTTTGATAGTGCAGCAGGGGGGGCAGGAGCCCAGACCCTCCCAGGCTGCATCCCCACAGCAGCACAGGACAACACTGGGATGGTGGCAGGAGTTCAGCCAAGACAGTCACACCGGTGCTCCCTGGCCTCCAGATACACAGATATGCCTCATCATGCCTTCCCATGGCTTATCATTTATTTATGGTAATGTCTACTTGCTACTAGATATTTCCAGACATTCACATGCCCTGCTTGGCAGCAGAACTCAAGAGTTCGCTTTGCTGGAATATGGAGCAGTTGGCAGCACCACATCCACATTTATTTAGGACAAAATAACACCTGGCACTAAGAGGAAGAACTATGCTGTGGTTAAATTGACTCTTTGGGACTAGGCAAGTGTCACTTCAATTGCCCCAGTTCCATCAGGGACACCAGCAAGGTCACAGTCTCTGCTCCCTGACTTGCAGTTCTTGAGCTGAAAATAATAAAAGATGTGACTGTCAATCTTAGACTGGATAAACTCATCCACACCCACAGAGAAGGCCTGCCCGACACCTGAGCCACTGCTCCTTGCAGACACTGGAGCAGCGTTTTGATCTTTTCAGCGCATCGAAACCGATCAAATGAACCCGAGAGAGCTGAAACTCTGTGGGTTCCCTCCAGCACCGACCCCTGGCAGGTTCCTGGCCCTGCAGCTGCCCGGAGCAGAGTCCTGGCCCCGCCGGCAGGAGCTCTCTGGCTCTCGGGGGATGCCCCACAGCTCCCGAGGAGCCCCGGCGGGCCCGGAGGGGCAGAGCCCAGCACAGAGCC
The DNA here is from genome assembly GCA_024734555.1 of Trochalopteron elliotii. Classification (NCBI taxonomy): domain Eukaryota; kingdom Metazoa; phylum Chordata; class Aves; order Passeriformes; family Leiothrichidae; genus Trochalopteron; species Trochalopteron elliotii. The sequence continues at coordinate 128,503 of JANPWX010000422.1, forward strand.
CCGGAGAGCGGGCAGTGAGTGCCCAGCACAGGGCCCAGCACACAGCCCCGGAGTGCGGGCAGTGCCCAGCACAGAGCCCCGGGGTGCAGAGAGAGTCCAGCACCGAGCCCAGCACACGGCCCCGAGGTGCGGGGAGAGCCCAGCACAGTGCCCAGCACAGAGCCCAGCACAGAGCCCCGGAGAGCGGGCAGTGAGTGCCCAGCACAGTGCCCAGCACAGAGCCCAGCACAGAGCCCAGCACAGAGCCCCGAGCTGCGGCACAGTCGGAGGAGCTGGGGCAGCTCTCCCTCCCCTCTGAGCCCCCGGCGGGTACCCGAGCAGAGCTTCCACCGCCGCGGCGCACACGGGGCAGCAGCGCTGCCGTTCTCCGCTCACTCTGAGCGCCCCGGAGAGTCCCGGGGTCGGCTCTCGGAACCCGCCCAGCAGCGATAAGCACCGGGGAAGGACAAGCTCCTGTCCGTGCTCAGGTTACATCGTTCTCTCCCTGCTGTTCTCTCTTTAGGGGCACGATGCACAATTTCCCCACGAACGGGGGGACTCCTCGCTGTGTTCCCTCCTTTCCCTGCAGTGTGATTGTACAGCCGTGTGCTGCTGATGCCACAGCGTTTGCATAACTCCTTCTGTTCCCACATTAATGTCTCTGTACACGGCTCCGTGCTGGAATTTCACCCCTGTTTGTCCAGCCAGCAGGTGCTGGGTGCAGTTTGGCTGCAGGGACTGCTGTGGAGGTGACAGAGGATTCTGTGCACACCTGGGCATCCCTGAACCCCCTGGGCAGGGCAGGTGAGAGGCCCCGGGGCCCAGGGCAGGTGAGGGGGCAGTGTAGGGGAACCTGCACCCACAGCCAGCAGCCTCTGCCAGGGCTGGCACCGAGCTGGACAACCCCTGCACACGGGGACAGCCACCTCCCCAAACTGAAACTCCTGAAATCAGACACCTTCCCAAACTGGAACACCTGAAAACAGGCGTGAGGGAGTGACCAGCTGCAGCATTTACAGTCTCTACACCAACAGGGCCAACACTCATAGCTGCAATGCAGCTCTGGAAGCTCCAGAGAGGGCAGAGGGGAAACTTTTGAAATAAAACAGTTTAAAAAGCCAGAGGAATGTGTCCAGCATCCCAGAGTGGGCTTTCAAAAATACCTGAGCCACAAGGGGTTTAATTTTTTCTGAAGTTACTGGGTTTTCTCTCAAACACCCTCAGAGCTTTCTGAAGTCACGTGGACCTTGCTGGACAACCCTGCCACACTTCCCAGGGAACAGCACCAGGCAAAAGCAACGACGAATTACAAGAGACACCAGAACAAAACAGGAATTAATGGGGTTGACATCAGCTGGAAACAAATCTTTTTTTTAAAGACAGTCACATGTATCACATACCTGCTCATTTCAAAGCTACAGGAATTAGAAATTCCACTCTGATCCTGCTGTAAATGTGCATCCAGACATTTCCAGGTTCCACTGTGCACAGGGTGTGACCTCCAGGCAAAGCCCCTGGCAGCTCACACCCCTGGGGCACAGCAAACACCCAGGGAGGAAAGGAAAGGGAATGGTTTGGGAAGGAGCACGCTCCATGCCAAGGGCTGGCAGGCAGGAGGGAGCTGATGATTTTTAAACGTCTGTCCAAGCATCTGCTGATGGACATGAGAGCAAAGCAGAGGCTCTGCCCCACCTGCTGTGCAGAGCAGCAGGCAGCCTGCTCTGGCTGCAGAGCAGCACAGAAAATTAATTTCCAGCAATTACTTGTGCTCTGGCCAAAGAACCCAACCTCGTGTGTGCACAAGGCAGAGGAGAGCTACAGGACACCTACAGCTGCTGCTCCAAATGCATTCAAGGGCCCCAGAAATCTTCTTCAAACCTTTCTCACTCCAGGCCTTCAAGAGGCAGCAAAAAGCCATTTCTGAGGGTCTGTGCCCCCGAGCAGGCACAGGGCTCTGCTGCCCAGTGCCCAGCACCTCCCAGGCTGGGTGCTCCCAGTTCTCCCAGTCTCACAGACCCCTCACCTGCAGAGGACACATCCTGTCTCCATGTCAGACAGGGAGTTTGCAGAGCTGTATTCCTTTTCTGTGTACTAAGTCAAGATTCTTTTTCCAAGTAGGGTTATGTTAACAGCCTGATCTGGGGAATGGAAGAGTTAGATTTAAACAAACAAACAAACAAGATAGGGTAGAATCAGTTCTCAGTATTTGGACAGGACTACTGGCCTCAGAGGCAGGACTGAGGGTTCTGGAGGGCACATCATCCAGATTATCCCAAATGAGACCACTCAGCTTTCTCAGCCACCACCAAGGGCCACACAAACCCTCCAAGGTTCAGGGGAGCTGCTCAGTGCCCAGGCAACTTCCAGACCCTGCAGGTCACCTCACCTTTGTGCTTCCCATCCTGCCACTGAAGGCAGTTAGGCCAAGGAAGGACCAGAGGAGCCAATTTCCAGCAGTTTTGTGCAAGGCAACACAACCCACCACTGGGGCAGGCAGCAGGGGGAAGGCTTGGACTTCTCTTTAACAGCACCTTCTTAATCCTCAAAAAAAAGCCATTTGAGGAAATGTGATCCTTTTAAACAAGACAAACCACAGCAAAGCATTAGGGTTTTACAACTTGACTAAATTACCTTTCTCACAATTTCAGGAATTACATTTTGGCACATTGCAAGTCTCCAGTAAGTAATCCCCAAATGCAAACCTGATGAGAGAAGAGAATCAGAAGGGAAGAGTCACAGCAGCATATATTACCATTTTTAAAATAAAAACAAAGAATTGGAAGACTTTACAGCACAGCAAATGTACAAGCAGAAATGGTGGCAAATTTCAGAGCACTTGGGGAAGATTTCTGGGGGTTTTTTAAGCATAACCCAATGCTACTGCTGCTGCTTTGCCAGCAGGCTGTAAGGGGGCTGCCATGGGTCCTGTGCCTCAGGAGGACACCTGTACCCAGCACTGCCACCCCTGGCACAGCCCAGGGGACAGCGACTGTGGTGGCCTTGGGCCCCAGAGCAGTGCCAGGGCCAGTGCCAGGCTGTGTGGGGACAGGACCCTCCCACAGCCCGGGCAGGGTCTGGCAGGACCCCCAGAGACCCCTCCTGCCAGCACTGGGTGCACAATGACTGGGTGAGAGAAAAGCTCAGGGACCGAGTGAGCCACCCAACACCCAGACTGAGCTTTAGCTCAGTCCTGCCTCCACCCCAGCTGCCATTCCCAGGCTCATTCCTGGGGCCAACACACTGTGCACGGGATTTACAGAGCAGTCCTGCCTCATCACACACTTTTTTCCTGTTGAGTTGGACTCAGTGACAAGGACAAAACTATCTATTAGGAAACAAATTACAGTTATTTAGTACTTCTAAAAAACGGCTGCCTTTTAGAATCACTTTGCCTTTTAATATTTAATGACCCAGATCAAGAACAGAACGCTCCCGGAGGAGCAGCCAGCTGGCAGGCAGCCCAGGGGAGAGAATTCTTTGGGATCATGGAGCACCTTCTCAAACAGCTGTGTTTGGAGGGATCTGGGGAATGAAACTTCATTGGGTTTGGTTTCTGAACTGGATCAAACACATCATGTGGGTAGCATGAGGCATCTCCAGGAGCAGAGAGCAGAGGAGTGTTCTCAGGAGGAGCAGCTCCCTGTCCCTGCAGAGAAGGGCAGCTCTGACAGCAGCTTTGGGTTCTCTGCACCCTCAGGAACAGCTCACTCACCAACAGCACGAGCCCAGCAGGAAAAACCACCACTAAACCAAAAGGCATCTCTAAATGCATGACAAAGAATTTAGGGGCTAAAACTCTGGGGATTAAAGCATTGAGGACTAAAGATATAATTGCCTGAGAGTTGCTATTTCATCCAGAATGAGTATTTGATTGCAGTTCCTGTAGGAGGAAGAAAGTGGGTTGTTTCCCCCCCACAGCACTTGTCTCCCACGTGGTGCCACAACTGTTAATACACCCCAGACATTGATTAGGCTGCTGCAGGGCACCATCCTGTGTAAGAACAGTGTGCACAGAACAGGATGAACACTCTGGCTGGGAGGTTACAAAACTCTGGCTGGGAATGAGGCACAGAAGGGACCTGACTCCTATTGCAAAAGGCAATCAGCATTCACCTGGATGACAAACTACATTGTAAAGCACAAGATAATTCAGAGATCTCAAATAATACCAGAACGTTACTGTGACTTCCATGCTAATAGAAATGCCAGGCTGAAGAAACACTGCCATCAGCCTGGTGTGAAAGAAAACACGAAGCTTTAGGAAAGGCAGGGAAATTTTATTTTAAGGCTAACACTGTTACATAGTGCAATTACAATGTGCAATCACAGGTGCTCCAGAACTCTGATATAACAAAATTCTGATGTAAAAAGAATCTCCTGTTCCAAGCTAAAAAGGTTGACAACTCCAGAAAAAAATCTGTTCAACAAACCTGGCTCTACTGGTTTTTCTTGCTGCAGAATACAAGTTGATTTAAAAAGCACGAGGTTCTCAAGGCCTGTTCTATACCAAAATTGGAGGCTTCTCCACTGCGTGCTGCTTTGAAATGGCAGTAGTGGCATAATTACATTATCGATGTAACTCGCACTCTCCGAGGCCCAATCGTGTGAAACAAAGAGCCATTTACATAAATCTTTCACTAAATAGCAGGCTCTATTACCCCAGTATTTAAACAGAAATAGACTCAATTTCCCGCACGTAACCGTGAAAGAAATAACGTTACAAGTCTCCAAGCAGATGTAATGACCGTGAGAGGCTAAGAGTCCCACAACCCCAGTGTCCAGCCAGGCACGGTCACCTGCGAGGTCCCGTTCCCCGGGGCGGGACGGACCGTCCCCGGTCCCGCTGCATTCCGGGAGCCCCGGAGACAGCACAGCCCCGTCTCCCCTGGGGCGGTGACAGTCGCACCGGGCGGGCGCGGGGCTGGCCGGCCCGGGCGGCGAGGCGGGCGGGCGGCGGGGCGGGAGCGCGGGCAGCCTGAGCCTCAGGGACCCCCGGTCCTCAGCTCCCCGGTGTCCCGTGTCCGCCGTGTCCCCGCTGTTCCCGTATCCCTGCTGTCCCCGTGTCCCCGCTGTCCTCGGCGTCTCCCCCTCTGTCCGCGGTGTCCCCCTGTCCCCGTGTCCCCACTGTCCCCCGTGTTCTCCCCTCGGTCCCCGCTGTCCCCCTTGTCCCCTCCTCGGTCCACGCTGTCCCCGCTGTCCCCCGCTGTCCTCGGTGTCCCCCCCTCGGTCGCTCTGTCCCCGCTGTCCCGTGTCCCGGCTGTGCCCCCCGTCGGTCCCCGGCACCTCCCGGGCAGTGGCGCCACCGTGTGGCCGTCCCGCAGCACCACACGGGGGAACCGGCCCGGCCCGCCCCGGGACAGACCCGGGAGAGACCCCGGACAGACCCTCCGAGAGACCCCCCGAGAGAGGCACCCCTGCTCAGGGACCCCGGAGAGACCCCGGGAGATACAGCCCTGCCCAGGGACTCCCGGCTCAGCACCCCCGGGAGAGACAACCCTGCTCAGGGACCCCCGGGCACACGGACCCGCGGCCCTCGCTCCCCTGGCCGCCCCAGTCCCGCCCGCCCGCAGCCGCACCCCCGGTGCTCAGCGGCGCCCAGCTCCGCACGCCATCCCTCAGAATGCCAAAGCCTGGGAAACAGGGACAGGCATCCCGACAAAGCTGCTCCTAAAATCATGAATGAGCTCCTGTAATAAATTCCTTTCCAGAGTGATGTGCTGATTTCCAGGACGTTTCTCCTCCACCACGCTGAGTGGACCGACCTGAAGCAACCACAAAGCTGACTTTACCTGTAACCACCTACAGCTCCAAATTATTTTTCCCGCCCCACTGTTGGCTTTGGGTGCTTCCAGAAACCCTCAGAACCTCAGCATGGGGATCCCAGTGATCCCAGAGCCATCCCTCACATTGCTCCAACCAGAACCAGCCATTCTCCACCTGCAAAAACCCAGCAAATAAAACTACACCAAGAATTTCTGTGCTCTCACTCATCATCCAGCAAATGCATCGATTGTTTTCCACTAACAACAACAAGCAGGATTGGTCACATTGGTCATTATTCTGAACCCAGGGAATTCAGACCCCACATACCTTTGCTGGCTGGAACGTGTGCCATCATTTCCAGAAGCAGCAGGTACCAGCAGCATTTCTCACAAGTTGCTGGAGGGGAATCACTGGCCACTGGGGCTGCACTGAGTTCTGCAGCTCACACAGAACGGTTTGTATATAAAATCAAAAGATTGCAAAGCAATGAAGGGCTAGGTTTACATGCAGATCAAATGTAGCCCACATAAATCAAAATGACAGCCTCAAAGACTTGCAAAAACAATAATGTTTAAATTCATAAATAGTCCAAGTCCTTCTTTTTTAACTGCAGGGAAATAAGGCAATGATATTGCAAATTCAGCTAAAGCTTCCCAGATTCCTCCACTTGTTTTCTGCTTTGGAAGGGTGGTGGCTGGGAATAAATGTAAATTAAAAACCCACTGCACAGATTAGTCACTGTGATAAAGATTGATAAATACAAAACCCTTTCACATACAGACGTGCATATTTCAAATACAGATCAATTCATCATACTTGAACAGAATGTTTTGTTCCCAGGTCATGGACCCACTTTAAAACAACCCCTGAAATCAATTAAAGGCCACCCAAAGAGCCCAAACCCCACAGTGGCACTTTCCACTGTCCAAGGGGTCTCTGTGCTCCGTCCTCGTGGGCCACAGGTTGCAGCTGATACACAAAATCCCCCAGCTGAGGCCACACATGGGATTTCTGTGGGCCAGGAGATGTCTTGGCACTAACATGCCCTCGAAGAACCCCAACAGCTTTGGCTCTGGTCTCCTCTGAGAGCTTGTCTGGTCACACCTTCCCACCCTGTTCTGCAGCACAACAACATTCCAAGGCTCTACCTGCAGAGTCACAACAGAGAACCAGGGCAGGAGCCCTCAAGTCAGCTCAACCAAGGCGTTTATTAGTGACTCTGGGAATCAGCTCCCCAGTGCTGCTGTGTTCTGGGTCAAAGCCATGCAGCACATGCTGCCATGTACAAACAAGGACTATTTTAACCTCCAGTTCTGCACTCCTGGCTGTTGCTGTCAGCCTCACTGCTCAACTCCAACCTGAGCCGCAGGGATGTGTAACACGGGAAACAATTCCATTTGCACTTCTGCCTTGGCTCAAACCCTTCACAACCAAGAGCACTAACTCTGCTTCTGCTTTCACCTTGAACCGTCAAACACTCAAGAAAGTCAGCAGAGATGGTCCTGTCTTCTCTTTTCCGAGTGTGCTCCAAGTTTCCCACGCGTTCGGAGCACATCCATCGGCTGGCCATGGTGTGGCAGCCAACAACAGTCAGTGAGTGAGGCTGCCCGAGCCTGCCGGAGACAGCTCCGGAGTTCTGCAGCAGGGCAGCAGAAGAAAGGCTGCTTTTTTGCTCTTGGGTTTGCTTTTTCTTTAGAGGAACCCTTAAATGCCTTTTTGTGTGCTCCTGTTCTAAGGCAAAACAACAACAGCTGTTACCAAAAAAAACACGAGAAATAGAAAAAAAGTTACCAAAACCCATGAGAAATAGACTCCAGATGAAGCATCTTTGCCTGTCTTTACTGCTCAGAGTCCTGGCAGTTGTGAGGATATTTGGGTTTTTCCTTTGTAAAATAATATCACATACAGGACAGTTTGGGTTTTGGTACAGGGCACACCAATCCTCCAGGGGTCTGCTTCTATTAGTGAGCCATTAAACGTCAGGAAAATAGAGGTGATCAATTAAACCAAAACTGAGCCACCACATTTTTTAGAGGTTCCTGTATTTCATCCCATCAGAGACACTTCAGCTGACCCCACTGAGATCACAAGCAGAAGCCTGGTGAGTTCAGCCAGGCCAACGTCATCTTTCCAGGCTTTCAGCAAACAGGAAAAACTTGTTGTTTTTTTGCAGAAGTGCAACACGTCATCTCCCACTCCTACCCTGACCCAGGAAGTAATCCAGCTTGTAAACGTCTGACAGTTTTTGATGGAAGGCTCCCCAGCAGAAGTTACCCTGCAGCTCCTGGGGTGGCAGCAGCAGCAGGGGCCAGGCTGCAGGTGCAGGTCACTGTGTCACTGCCACCAGTCTGAGCCCTGGGCACTGCCAGCCAGTGCCTCAGCTCTGCCATCAGGGCTGGGACACAGCCAGGGCCACATCTGTGCTGCTGGGCTGGTGACAGAACCAGGCTGGAGCAGGGCAGAGCTGGGGCTGGGCTGGTGCCCCCCACCCTGTGCCACCAGCCCATGGGGAGGGAGGGAGGGAGGGAGGGAGCAATGGGGGCTCTGAAAGCAGCAGAAATAAAACCAGAGACATGTGACAAGCAGCCCATTGCCTCAACACTCAGCTCACCAGGATGCTGCAGGAAGGTTCAAACGTTTGCCATGTGAAATAAGAACATTTATTGGGTAAATCAAGTCAGCATATTACCAAAAATAAAAGGAGTACATTGGAAGGTGGGGAAGCAAATCCCTGCTGTGCTTGGTGCACAGTCTCCAGGACACTGGAAGCTGTGGGATAGGACTGAGCAAGGGCAGAGCTCAGCTCCTGGCTGCAGGCATGGCCCCTGTGACATGTCCACAGCCACACAGCCAGGAGGAAAGACAGTGGTTGAGAGACATTATAATTACCAAAGAGGAACAAATGTTGATTTTATAAGTGCATATCTGCATCTCATTTTATTGTAAACACTATCGGGCAATTTTGCCTGGTTACTTTTTTCTGATCTTAAGCCAGCAAAGTCTCCAACAAGCCCGACAAACTGAGATCAAACAGGTCGTGTTAGAGGGAAGGGATCTGCCTGACAGCAATTTCAGATTTGGGAAGTCTCACCTGCCCTCAGTGACACCCCAAGGACAACATTTTTTCACATTGCAGATCCTGATATGATGAATGAAGCCGATCAAGTATCTCCTGTAGATTGATGCACTTTTTAAAAAAGTAACTCTCAGTACCCACAGCACAATTTCAGCAGAAGACATGTGGAAGTGTAGGAGCTAGAACAGTATTATTTTGGATAATTTCAGTTTTGCAGAGAAACCTTGTAACCTACCAAAGGAAAAGAGAAACTTGGCCATAAATGATCCTGCCTGGGCTTGCAGCCTCAGTGTGAAGCACTCGTGAGCAGCCTCTAACTTATCAGGGTCTCAGAGGTAATATGGGAGTTAAGGCTGCACTGACATCACTCCTGAATATAAAAGGTAATAAGTTAATGCTTTAGAGAAAAAATAGCATTTCCCGTTTGCCTCAGGCTCTCCCAGCCCCTGTGCTCTGTGCACCAGTGGCAGCCTGCAAAGGATCCCCACCATTGCTTCATCTCACTAATTAGAATTTACCTGCTGCAGATTACAACATGGGGTTAGCATTGAGCAAGAGCTGTCCTGCTCACCCTCAGCCTGGTCCTGAGAAGTGCTGAGCAGCAGACAGGGGAGTTTTAATCCAGCCCTTCCTTGTAGGGAGGCTAAAACTTAATAACTTCTATTTAGAATAATAAATTCACATACATGTTTTTATACCTCCAGGTTTGGGAAGGGTTTCAATTCCCCCCACAAATCAGACCCCAAGGGAATCCCTGTGTCGCTGGGGCAGGTGTCAGATCAGCAAAACCTCAGGAGATGCTTGTGACCCTGCAGGGCACAGAGAGAGAACTGCAATGGCTGTACCCTTTTCAGTGATCAGGAAATTAAACCTGGAGAGGCACTGCTGGGACAAAGGGAGCTCGGACTGGGCTGGAACCCACTGGTACCAGTCATGACTGTGCACCTGCACCAGTACAGACTGGCACCAGTAATGACTGTGCACTGCACCAGTACAGACTGGTCCCAGTACCCCCTGTGCACTGCACCAGTACAGACTGGTCCCAGTAACCCCTGTGCACTGCACCAGTACAGACTGGTCCCGGTCCCGGTCCCAGTCCCAGTCCCGGCTGCCCCTGCCTTGGTCCCGCCCGCAGAGCTGACCCTGCTGCTGCTGGAGCAGCCCGTGGTCAGGCTGGGCTGTGCTGGGCACCCCTGGGAGGGACAGGGCAGCACAGGAGCTCTTTGGGCCCAGCTCCAGCTGCAGGGACACTCACACAGGTGTTTTACCTCCGGACGCTGAACGTTCCCTCCGGGTCAGGGATGCACCCGGTGCCAGGGACACGCTGCCCCTGCCGAGCCTGGGCTCAGCCCGGCTGCACAGGGCAGGCTCAGGGAGGCTGGGAGCAGAGGAGAGAGATGTGCAGTGCCTTTCCCATCAGTTCCAGGCTCGGGGGCCGGCGGGGTCGGGCTCAGGCAGCGCAGACCCGGCACGGCTGCAGCCCGGTCTCGGCGCACGCCGGACACCGCAGCGCCCGGTACGACTCCCGGAATCGGTTTGCCAGCATGGAGAACTTGCTGCCGTGGCACAGCGAGCAGGGAGCACAGCCCGAGCCTTTGCACTGGGAACAGCCGTGGTCAGCATTGACCTCCTGGAGCAGAGAGCAGGAAAAAAGTCTGTTGGTGGGTGTGAGATACCAAAGTCAGGAACGTTCTCCAAAGAGGGAAACTCTGTCTCCCCGTCTTTGCCATCACGGTTGTTCCTGACACACCACTCTGCCCATGACAATCAGTTCTCCAAGCAAGGACTTTGACAAAAAGGCTCCCACATGCTTGGGGACCATTCGTGGCTACTGCTAGAAAATGAGAAGTTAATGTGACTGGGCTTATAACACAATATTCCAAAGCCATCTTTCTCCTCTGCACAGCTCCACCCATCCTCCTGTGATTTTTACCACACCATTTCCACTCTGTAGCCTCAGGTTTGAGCCACGCTTCATTTCTTCAGGGATGGCTCATCACCCCCTCTCCCCAAATTCCTCATCACCACCATGCACAGCTTGTCTCCAGGTGTCCTTTGTGCCTGCCTCTCTCCCACTGTGCCAAGCAGCTTCTTTCAAATCCCACCTTGAAATTCGTGGGAGCAGAAGGATGGCAGTGACCTGTGCTCAGTACGGCCCAGACTCAGTTCCATGAAACTGTATCAGCCCCACATGACAACATTGGGGTTTGTGGGATCAAATCATGGCCAGACTAATTGGGATTCTGACCAACAAAGACTCCCCCGTGAGAAAGCAAATGTAAGGCACAACCTTATTTCAGCTGATACTAAAATTTTAGCCTGCAGCAGTCTCAGCCACAGAGCAGCTGTGTTTAGCCTTGTAAGGCTGGAGAAACTCTGGCCTGCTCTTCTCCCACTGGGAGGGGTGACAAGGGATGGAGCCCAGCCAAGCTCTGTAAATGCCAGCCATCTCCAGGGGAAGGAATCAGTGGCAGACAGGAGCACCTGGGAGCAGCAGCACTGTCCCCAGAGCATGATCTCAGCACAGTGTTGGTTGTTACCCCCTGAAGGAAATGAGGAACAGAGTGGTGCTTTTTATCCAAACTTAGGAGCCAGATACAGACATGGATGGGGCTTGGGTGGTTTCACCAGGGCTAGGGGGAAAAACACTTTCCATTTCCTCTTACCTGCACATACTGGTTGCAAGTGACCTTATTGTCCCCATCTTTTTTATGTCCAGGACTAAATAGTTCTTTCTTGTCCCGGTACACGAACGTCCAGTCATTTATTCCCTCAGTCTGGATGATTCTTCTCATGAGCTCTTTCTGATCCATTGGTGCACGGATGATTTTCAGGTTATTGGTGTAGATGATGATCTTGCCAAAATCTACAACTGGGGAAGTCTGAAGAAGGAAGTTACCAGTGTCTCACCAGTATAAATTCACTCTGTAAACACTGATGGTCCCCTCCCTCAGGCCAGCTCCCCTGACCACCCCCAGAGCACAGAGCAAACTGGTGGAAGTACAGCCCTAATGGGTGAATTAATTTATTTTTTTTCCCAGTAATTTTAAAGCTAAACTTGGTCAAGCATTTCCCTGAGAGCAGCACTTTGCTGACCTGGTCCCTCCTCCCTCCTCTCTGGGTGTCATATGGAGTTACTGGGGCCTATTGTTTTACACACTCTTCATATTTCACTCCAAGTGTCCGTGTCAAGGCACCATGCAAAAGGAGATGTTCACCTAGAAAATGCCCTGAGTGACATCAGCTGCCATGGGGTGGCTGCTGCTCCCCTGGCAGTGGGGAGGGGGAGGCAGGTGAGCACAGGTCCTGCCCCCTGCAGAAGTGAGAGCCTGGTGTGTGCTGCAGACACGGTGTCTCCAGGCACCCAGGGCAGGCTGAGGGAACACAAGCTGCTACTGGACACTGTGGTTGGTTACTCGAGGTGTCTGTGCCTGGGGAGACTGGGCAGGGAGACGAGCCTTACCCAAGAATGCAAACCAAAATAACGGGGTGGATAAGATCACAGCAGTGCACTGTCTTTGGGCAGCAGAGATTCATCGTGGTCTGATGTTTTCAGGCAAACTACATGTCCAGTGTGTGAACAGGTCAAATATCAGACATCTGGGTTTCCCACCCACAGCTCTGATGAGCGCCAGCAGCTAACAGACTTTCAATGTGCTCAAATCAAGGCCATAAAAAGTATTTACAAATATTGTGTATGTACTTCCTCTTTACTAGGACTAAAGAAACACTTCTCTATCAGTGCCATTAATTACATGTTAGGAAAATCACCAGTGAAACTAAGGTGGGATTGTCAAAGCAGCCAAAGAGGAATTCTGGCTGCCAGAAGATGCGGACACCTGGTACTCTGATGGCAGCCCTGGCTTCCTGCCAGCTGAACTCACACAACTTTAATATTTAAAATATATCTAATTAACTTGATGTCCTCGTTACATTTGACTGATCTAGATACAGTAGGATTCCCACGTACAGATATCAATATGTATGAAAATGTTCTCTTTTACTCTACCTAATGGACAGATGCAGATCAGCACTGGGAGAAGCCAGAGCACAGCTGGGGCACAGCTGGCAGACGCTGTTCCCTCCTGCCTGCACTGCTGCAGATCCTGAGGATCCTGCCACGTGTGACACATTCAGCATATGGAATTCCTGGAATAACGGCTGGAGATTCACAACCACCCTTTTCAAGCCCTGGCCTGACTGAAAACAGTTTTATCAGGATGAGGCTACAGTGTGAGGCTGTTGTCACCATGTCACCAGGGCAGGGACAGCACTCACCCTGCAGTGTGACGCTATTGTCACCGTGTCCCCAGAGCAGGGACAGACCGGGCAGCATTCACCCTGCAGTGTGACACTATTGTCACCGTGTCCCCCCCCAGGGCAGGGACAGCCCGGGCAGCACTCACCCTGCAGTGTGACACTATTGTCACCGTGTCCCCAGGGCAGGGACAGCACTCACCCTGCAGAGGCTGGCTCCGGGCAGGCAGTCGCTGAGCAGGGGCCCGTGTGTCCGGTCCTCCCGGAGGATGCTGATCCTCTGGGCAGTCAGGGCCGTGGGCCAGCAGCAGCCGCTGTCCGGCAGCTCCCCGGGCCCGCAGAGCTCCTCCGGCTCAAAGCTGTTCCTCAGGAAACGCCGCGAGTGCTCCTTGGCCGGCGGCTCCAGCTCCTGCCCGTCCTCGTAGACTTGTTTCAGCACCCGCCCGCTGTAAGCCGAGGAGATTTTGAACCTGACCTTGCGGGGCCGCCCCTCGTGCCGCTGGCTCGGTTTCTTCTGGGGCTCGTCCATCACTGGGATTTCAAGCTGCGGGTCCAGGAGATCAGCCCCAAGAGCTTTGGGTCCAAAAGAAAACGCTTGCAGCTTCCCCCTGCCGCATGATGTATAATTCAGGGTTTCTGGTAGTTCCTCTCATCTTACAGCAAAACTGACACCACTGTATTAAATATTGATAGAAATTCACAAAGACAAAATATCACTGGGAGTGGAGTCAAAAGCAGGTTGGTGAGTGGGGGCCAGGCTGGGCACCACAGGAAGAAAGGAATTTACCTGGAAGGAGAGGATTAAATAGGAAACTCTACCCATATTTCTGAAACCATGGAAATGTTTCTGCCACGTGCTGTGGTAAGAACTACCAAATACATCATCCCAGTAGCTTTTCATCATTTTCTGACAAGGTAAAAAGTTAAAAAGACAAATTCAGAGAAAAAGCAATCCAGCTTCACAAATTGCAAATGTGACTAATTCCTCTCCCATTCTCACACTGAAACCCTGAGAGCATAAAGCTCAGTTTCATTTTAATCTAATGTGCTCCTTTGCAGGTTGTGAGATCTAATTAAGATATTCTCTCGTTAGTGCTCAATCCCTATCTGTAACTCTTGATGCCTTTTAGGGCCTTTTGGACCATTCTGGGTTTGGTTTTCATTTTTAGGAGACAGTCATCACCTCAGGCAGCCCCAGCTGAGGGAGTTCATTTCCCCAGCACTCCCAAACCTCCGTGCCCAGGCAGCCACCCCAGCCAGCACCTCCCAAGGCAGCCTCTCCTCAGGGATCCCACCCCTCACCCCAGAGCTGGCACCTCTCTGGCCTTGTCCCTGTCACTCTGGGTTTGGTTCCTGTGCCCATCCCCAGCTGCATCTCAAGCTCCTCTGGCCTTTCCAGGGGTAAAATAAACAAAACGTGTGCTACAAAACACACCTACAGGTAACTGCTGTCTGGGCTTTAAACATCTCCCAGATGAATCACACAGGTCTCCAACAGGAGTTAAAATCTCCTCTTTTTTTTGAGTTCCAAGATTTTAGTACATACCCACCACTACACATCAAGTGAGACTGCCTTGGCAGGATGTAGGCAGAGAGCTCCATTTAACTTCTTTCAGTTCAAACCCAGCACTGTTAAAGCTCAATTCTCTCAATAGGTTAATTCATTATGTCTTTTAAAAGTCTGTTAATGAAATGCTAGGATGACAGTTTAGAAGCTGCCTGCTAATAATTCCACTGCACAGACCTTCCAGCAGCCAAGCAGCTGCCAGGAGCAGTTTCTGTCATGACAGAGAGTGCTCTGAGGGTCCCCTGGGCTGCTGGAAGCCTCATCATAAGGACATGTAAAAATTGTTTCTTGTACCAAGAGAACAGGCCTGGGCACGCCTGGGTGAGCACCCAGCCCTGGAGCCGCCCTTGGCACCTGCACAGCACCAGCACCTCACAGGGCTGAGGGCAGCTCCCATCCTATCTCACACACGAGGAGAAAACTCTTTGTACGAAAACTCTGATTTGCATGAATAACACTCAGCTCTTGCTGGATTCACCTGGAAGCCTGATGCACCAATTCCACTGTGAACCCACTGAATCTGCCCTCAGAATTGCTGTTTTCCCAGGGGTCCCACTGTGAACCCACTGAATCTGCCCTCAGAATTCCTGTTTTCCCAGGGGTCCCCAGCATCGGGCCTCAGAATTGTTGCTTTTCCAAGGGCCCCCAGCGGCCACAACCTGACACAAATCCCACTGTGTGAGATACCCCACTCGCAGCTCATTTTCTTTTGATGAGGGGAACAATCAGACAGGAAAGAAAGTTCAAAGCAGCAATGAGAGAGCAGAGCACGAGCACCACTGCGAGCCCAGCAGAGCAGCTGGTGGCTGTGCAGTTATCCACAGGTGCTGCCACAGCTTGGATCCACCTGGCCCTGCCATTGTGCCTCTGGAACAGCCCATCCTCTGCAGGATCCAGCCAGGCACGGCCAGCCCGTGGCTCCTGGTGCCTCAGTGTCCTGTCCCATGTCCCAGTGACACACTCCCCATGTCACCCAGACCAGGACACAGAGGGGGCTGCTCATCCCTCACTCCCAGAGCCACAAGCCTCTTTTGTGTCCGTGTACTGACGACTCCTGCAAAGGAAAGATTCCCAAGCTGCCCCATTCTGCATTTCTCAGCTCCTCCAAACACCTCAAATCAGTGCTTCCACATTAAATACCCCAAATGGGACTTCCTGGGGCGTGTTTGATGAGGCCAACCCCAGCTCCACCTGTGACCCCTGGAGCCTGCAGGGTGAGGGGTGCTCAGCCTGGGGGGTGGCACGGGTGGGTGTGGGTGCAGGAGCCCTGGCACCAGTGTTGCAGAGCCCCAGCATGGGTGGGTGCAGAGCCCTGGCACGGGTGGGAGCACGGGTGGAGCCCTGGCACGGGTGGGTGCAGAGCCCTGGCACGGGTGGAGCCCCCGCAGCTCCCGGGGCCAGCGGGGGTTTGTTTCCCACAGCCCGCACGAGCCTTACTAAAAATACAACAAAAATAATTTGGCATTCAGCAGTGAAATCATTAAGCTGCACGACCTAGATCATCACAGCACTATATTTGACTCCAGACTCGGTTCTCCTGTATTTTAATGACACCCCACCCGTGTTGCAGGCGTGGGGCCCCTCCTGCCCCCCGCAGCCCGGGGAGGGTCGGGGAGCCGCGGGCTCTCCAGAACAAAGAGCCAACCCTTGCCCCGGGCAGCACAACCGCTGCTTTGGAGCTATTGCAGCAAAGCTGGGGCTCTGCAAAGCAGGCCCGAAAGAGCCACCGTGAGCTGGGCTTTGAAGGCGTGTTTCCACCTGCAAGTTTTGCTGGAAAACGCTTTGTAGTGCTGTGCTTCCTTGGAGCAAGCAGCGCTGCCCTCCTTCCCCTGCACAGGGAGCAGGATGGGGATGAGCAGCGGGCTCTGAGCTGCAGCAGGGCCCTGCTCACACACACTGCCAGCACACAGCATCCCAGGGAGCTGCCAGGACACCGGGCATGTGTCCCAACACCGTGTGACAGGGGGAGCACGGCCTGGGAGGGCATTCACAGGCAGCCAGCACTGCCACCACTCACTCTGGCCTGGCAGCCTGCACCTGGATTTCATCATTGCTTGTGCCAGCATCTGCTGCTAGAAGTGAACCTCAAAAAATACAAATATTCTTCTAACTATTGCTCAGGGGTTTCCTATTCAGCAGTAGTGAGACAATCTAGGCTGAGACTGTTTTATACTGAACCTGTCCACAGGAGCCAAGACAAAAACCTTCTTCCAGCTGTCTCCAATTGATACCTGCCAGCAGCTCAGAACATCTGTTACCTTTTATCTGACATTAAACATCACATTTTTTAAATTAACAATTTTAAAAGTGTGAAGGATTTTTTAAAGATGAACTGCCAGCCAGACCTGACAGGTCATACAGTGCTCAGGGCTGGCTGTGTCACATTCAGGGTTTGGTTTGGGATCCCCAGGGTGGGAACAACATCACGAGGTACCTAATCCATCCGCCCCCAAAGCAGCCTGGTCAGTGTCCCAGCTCCTGCAGAGATGCACAGAGTTTGCTGAGTGTCATTAGCAGACAACAGACACAAAAGAAAGAACAGGAACTGCAGTGGGTGGCACCTGCACAGGCAGCCCTGGCACCCATTGCCCTGCCACCACGATTTCCAAATCATGGAAAACATTGCAGGATTGGCTCAGGTGTAAGGTCTGATGTTCACATCAGGAGGCACTAAGGTGTCTCCAGGGGAAGCAACCTGACCCACACTAGGCATTTCTGACATTCCTGGCCATCCTCATCCTCTGCCAGGGACTTTCATAGACAGGCTTGAAGCACTGGGCAAGTGCCTTTTTCCTGCTGTGAAATACAGGAGCAGGCACAGATCCTGTGAGAAATCCAAGGAGCTGAGGCAGGAGTTTCCTTCCCTGCCAGTCAGAGCACAGCCCTGGCTCCCACAGCCCAGGGACCCGTGTGGCTCCTGCAGAGGGTGGGAACAGCCCAGCACGGGCTGGGGCTGGGGCTGCTCGGTGCTGTCCCACCCCCAGAGCTGTTCTCTCACTCACTGATTGCTCACTGTCAGCCCTGGACCAACAACCCCACCACTGGCCTTGTCAAACATCCCTCCTGTATCCAAATTCCTTGTCCCAAAGAGGGCTGAGCCTGAGGGGCTGGGGCACGGCAGGAATGGACTGGGCAGTGCTGTGGGGAGGAGCAGCAGCCAAAGCCAGCACCACCGGGTATGGGTTCAGCCCAAAGCTGGATCCTCTGTTACAAACATCCAACATCTCCTCGGCAGTCCTGAGCACCTGATTAGAGATGAAAAAAGGTGTGATGTCATGCTGCATCATCTGCCCTCATGAGGGGGCTGACAGGGTTTCCTTTTGTGCTCAGCCTCCCGTTTTCACTAAAATGCCAAAGTCACGGGTTATTTAAAATTCTGGATGCTTTAAGCCCCCACTGAGCTGCATTCGCCAGTCATGAGGGTGCACAGACACAGAGATACGTGCACACACCTTCACACACGCTGTGAATTCATGGAATCCAGGATCCAAGCTCAGAAGGTTTCCTTGTGCCGGCAAAGGCAGGGCCCGCTGCACATTCCTGGGGGATGAGGTCAGCGGGAGTGGAGGACGCCCAGCACCTCCGGGAGAGCAGCCAGGCTCCGTGGGGAAAGCCAGCTTACTCTGCACCTACCCAAGTAAGCACAAAAATCCTAAAGTCACAAAGGAACAAAGGGAAAAACAGGAAAAAGAGCTTCAAGAGGGAAATTCCCAGGTGCTGAGTTTTATCTATGGACACAACCCTCCCCGGGCTGCTCCTGGGGCCAGAGCCCAGGAGAACATGAGTGCAGTGGGCAAAAGGATGCAGGGAAAAGGATGAGTGTACCAGAAAGCCCAGAGCTGCTGGGGGCACTGGGCACTGTCTGCTGAGGGCCAGGGGCTCACGGGCAGCTTCAGCTCCCAGAGGAGGGGCAGGGGCTGCCCACTGACCTCTCTCCCTGTGAGAAGTTCCAGCCCTGGGCCGTGCAGCTCAGAGGTGTCAGAGCCAGTTTTGTGTCTGCTCCAGGCCTGGTGTGAGCTTTAATCACCCCCGTTCCTTTCCTCCCAGGTGCAGGGACCAGGCTGCAGGAGGAGGAAGAGGAGGAGGAGCAGGAGGTGGCCTGGGTGACCTCCCCAGTCACAGGAAGGACACATCCATCCTCTCTCACTGTTGCTCAGCCTGGTTCCACCGCCAACTACTCCTAATGACACTTCAACAAACACACAACAATCTGTCTTCATGAAAATCAGTGAATAAATTTAATTTAAAAATACTTTTCTATTTCTGGACAGGCACCACTCTCCTCCAGCTACTTCAGAATCAGCTGAAGCCTCCACAGTATCCAATAGCCAGACTGCACAAGGCTGTAATGGCAAAACACAGCCTTCAACCCTCTGTGAGCTTCATAAACAGCTCCCCTAAGCCCTCCTCTTTAGGAAGTGTAGATGGAGTCTTGGTGTTTGGCTTCTATCCTCCAGCTGGTGTGCCTGTACCTCATGAAGGGAAAGAAAGGATTCTGAACCACACAGAGATCCCTGGGGGTTTGTCCCTGTGGGTGCCCCTGGGGCTGTGGGTGGGCACTGGGAGCAGGGAGGAGGTGGCTGCTGGTGCTGCCCAGCACAGGAGACCAGGCATTGCTTTGAGAGGTGGAAAATCTTAGAGAGGCTTTTTCTGTGCTGACTGCAGGTCCACACAGTCTGCACATCCCTGCAGAGTCACGCTGGCCTAATTATGTCTTCAAGCAAACACAATTTATTTAGTGAATGTGCTGGGCTCTGCCATCAGCAGTGCCGTGAGCTCAGAGCCCACAGCCACTGCCCACAGCCAGCAAACGTTGCCCAGGACCAGCCATCCCAGGGACAGGGGCACTGCCAGGGGCACTGGCAGGGACAGCACTTCCATCCTGGCCCTTGAGGCCTGGAGACACAGGCAGGTCCTGCCACTCGCCCCTTCCAGCAGCAGCACTGGGCGCCGTGTTTGTGGGTGGGTGGAAGGATGAGCTGCCAGCTCAGATCTATAATCTGTAGCAGCTTGTAAGAGGCACCCCCTCTCCCTGCCCTCCAGGAGCTAAAAACAGCCTGAAAGGTCCCTCTTCCCCCGGGAAGGAGGCATGTGGCATCCACTTGCATGGTGCAGAGTGGCTGAGGCTTTTTATACCCCCTGGAGGTGCTGCCGTGCTGTGCCCTCGTGGCACACACAGCCCTGGCTGCAGCAGTGCTGAACCCCAGCCCAGGGCCCCGTGGCTCCTGTGGGGTGATGAGGACAAAGCATGTTTGCTTTGGGATCCCTTGGAGCTGTTTCCTGAGTCCATGTTTGAGCTGGGGGAAGCCAGAAGAGGCTCCCAGGGGAGATGTGTGTGTAACCACCTGGTGTGGAAGCAAAGGTGGACACATTGCTCTCAATGTTGTGTCCCAATTTCCAGCTCCCTGATAAACCTCTCTGAGTAACCCAGTCTTGCAGCACATATTTCAGCAGTTCCATCCCTCCAGCACTAGGCATCCATGCCCTGGGAAGATGCAGAGGGCTCCAGTGGACCAGTGGGGCTGTGCCCAGGCAGAGCAGACCTCTGTTCCTCCAGACCAGGAACCTGCTGCCTCCAGCCCTGAGCTAATTACAGCATTGGCACCAGAGACTGTTCAAATGAAAGGGAAGCATGAGCAGATTTTATTTTTTAACTCCAATTATAAGTCCTGTTGGAAGAGAGAGGCAGTAACAGATTATAAAGTTCAATGGAATGGTCTGAGTGTGAAGTGGAAAACCAGGAAAGCCTCACACCCTGATCCCAAACTGGACATGGATATGCTATGTGGCCTCATCTCCTGATTTCCTCCATGTAAACTGTGCAATGGAGGATGCTTAGTCTGAGGGCATTCCAGAGATGAATGAGCTTTTGGGGAGTGCTTTGAAGATTTAACATGTTATGTAAATATAAGTGTTAGCACAGACAGTTTTTGTATTGCAGCAGAAGCGGAGAATGCAGCCCGGATTGGAGCCTCACTGGGCTGTCCTGGCAGCTCAGAAGCTCAGCTGGAAAAGCCCTGACCCACCTGGGAGATCACTACCTGTGCCCCAGGCCTGCAGGAAGGGCCAGAGCCACTGCCAGGCTCAGGGGAGCTTCCCCAGAGCATATCCCTGGTGGCATTCCCAAGAGATGGAGGGCACAGGGGCTTCCTGACCCATGTCACCCCCTCAGGGACCCCCAGCCCCTGATCCCCTGGGCCCCCTGAGTGTGCTCAGCACTGCTGGATTCCCCAGCCTGGCACTCCTGAGGTGACCAGGCACTCCAGCTGTGGCCTGTGCTTTCCCCTGGGAATCCAGAGGGGACTGTTCATTGCACTGTGCATGTGCATCCCCCCATGTGCATCCCCCCAGCAGAGCCTCAGTCCCACCCAGGGCTCTGAGGGTGCAGCTCTGGCCCTTAAAGACCAGGGAAACAGAGGCAGCAGTCACCAAACACATCTGGTTGGAGATGAGCAGGAACTGCCATGCAGAGAACTGTTCACTCAACTTCATTTCCAGCACCTCCCCACTGCAGGGCACTTCATAATTCTGTTTCCTTTTTAATCTAACCAGACGAAAATACAAACTGAGTGCTAATCACAGAGCACAAATAGGGAAGAATACGTAAAAAAGAAAAACAGCCCTCACCACCTTTGTTTTCAGTAAAGTTTGTGTCGGGCATCACATTTAGAAGTGCTGGCAGATGAGCTGATGCTGCTTGCAGCATCACTCATTAACCAGTGTGTGCCCCACCAGCCCCACACATCACCATGTGACAGACCAAGCAGCACCAAACCAAAAAGAAACTTGAGATGGAACAGAGTGAGGTCCTTGGTTCCTGGCATTATCCTGAAGATGTTTGTCAACATTTTAGTTTAGCGAAATGGCCACTATATTACAGAAAGACAGAAAAAAATTGTTTTGACATAATCATGATCTTGGGGGAAGAACTTTTGAAAAAACACATTAACCCTTTCCACACTGTACTTCTGAAGAATCCTGAGAGCAGGGCAGGGATGGCTGCAGCCTGATGGTGTTATCTGAGACATCTTCAGGTTTATTCTTGTCCTCTAATATTTGTAGTACTCATGTTGAAAACACAGGGCTGAAACACGGCAAGGTTTGTAAGGAAAATGGTCGTGGACCTTAACTGCCCCTCCTGCTGTCCTTAAGCAATCCATCAGTATGTGAGGGCAGGCAGACCCGAGATAGGAATTCGGCTGATAAACGGAACAAAGTGACAGGTACCTGAGACGGTCCCTGTCCTCCCTTGCCAAAGCCAGTGCCTGACTGGGGGGAAGGGGCCCCTCGGACTCCCCTGGCTGTTTCTGGGCTCGGGTCTCATGGGCTGGGCTGGCACAGGGAGCGGCTGCTGCCCGTGCTCAGCTGTGTCCCCCCTGCCCCAGCACAGCCCACTGCTGACCAGCCTGGAACTGGGAACACTGGGAGCTGCTGGAGCGCAGGTGAGGGCCCCAGAGGGCGGGCAGAGGGTCAGCCTGGCCCCGCTGAGGCTGCCCCGGTGCCCCCGGCCCCACCGGGCGGGCGCTGTCCGGGTGAGCATCCCCAGGAAGGCACGGCTGGAGCCGTCACTGCCCCCCTGGAGCACGGGGCACGGGAAGCCGGGTCTGGAGAGGGGCTGGCACACGCTGCAGGCCCGGGATAATGCCAGCCCCCAGTGCCAGGGCTGTCCTGGTGGCCGTGCCAGCCCCCGGTGCTAGGGCTGTCCTAGTGCCCGTACGGCCGCTGCAGGCCCGGGATAATGCCAGTCCCCGGTGCCAGGGCTGCCCTGGTGCCCATACAGCTGCTGCAGGTCAGGGATAATGCCAGTCCCCGGTGCCAGGGCTGTCCTGGTGCCCGTACAGCCGCTGCAGGTCCGGGCTTGAGCCCCGCCGGGCGCCGGCCGCAGCCCCCAGCCGGGAGCCGAACAGGTTGGGCGGCTCCGGGCTGTGGGAGGAATAATCGCTCGGGGTTGATTCAGCGAGCTGAGGCAGCCAAACCGGGCGAGGATGGCACTGCGGAGGCACCGCCGGGTACCCCCGGCGAGCGGCGGCGTTTGAAGCCGTTTTTTGTCGCCGCTGCGGAGCGCGGAGCGGGCCCGGCCGGCGCTGCCT
>JANPWX010000422.1:151613-202401 GCA_024734555.1 Trochalopteron elliotii
CGCCGCCTGCGGCGGGGGCGGGCGGAGGGTGCCAGGGGTGCGCACCGGGGGAACCGCAGCCGGGGCCCGGCACCGACAGGTCGGGGCTGCTGTTTATCAGAGCCTCTCATCTCCTGAGCCGGGAAATTTTTCCGCGCCGCGTCAGTCGTGCTGTGCGGAGCAGGAGCGCTGCAGCCGGCCCGGCGCGGCTCCCTCTGCCCGGCCAGCAGGAGCCGGTGCCCGGCCAGCAAGACCCGGGGCTCCCATTCCCGGCCCGGAGCAGCCCCTGGCTCCGGCTGAGTCAGGGGTGACTCATTCCAAGCCGGGCTGCGGGCGCAGCCAGTGTGTTCGCAGATTGGCTGCGAGCGCGGCTCTGGATGTAGGTGGCTGCGTTACCGCTCCAGCAGCAGCAGCAGCTCTGCTCCTGCTCCCTCCTCCTCGCCCTCCGTGCGGGACCCGAGCCCAGCGGCTGCCGCTCTCAGCCCCGGTGGATGTGGGGTGTGGATGGCCCCGGCTCCTCTCCTGAGGGGGATCTGCACTGAAGATGGATGACTTGGCTCTCCTTGATCTGTTGGAGTGTCCCGTGTGCTTTGAAAAGCTCGACGCCACAGCGAAGGTGCTGCCGTGCCAGCACACGTTCTGCAAGCCCTGCCTGCAGAGGATCCTGAAATCCCAGAAGGAGCTCCGGTGCCCCGAGTGCAGGACCCTCGTGCTGGGCAGCATCGAGCAGCTGCCCTCCAACCTGCTCCTCATCCGCCTCCTGGATGGAGTCAGGTGTGGACAGAACGTCCCCAGGTTCGGCTCCATCCAGAGGTCGGGGGTCCTGTCCTCCCCCGCCTCCCTCAGGAGGGTCCCCAGGGGGCTACAGCTGCATCAGCACCGGCTGGCAACCAACCCCCGGCTCCACATGGAAGGGGTAAGCAGCTTCTTAGTTGTTTCTTCTGCCCAGGAGCATTCAAAGGTTCCTGCTGTGTGCCCAGAGCCAGGAACCTTCTCTGTTAGTAGCACTGCAGAGTGTTTGAAGTGAGACTGAGTGTTTTGTTTGCAAATTTGGCTGCTGTTTTGATGTGATATTTGACTGTTTCAAGTCCACCACAGCAGAAATTGACTCCCAGGCTGAGGCAAAGCCAGCCTGCCCTTCTTACAAAAACTTCCCAGTTTTCAGATGCTTCCTGGCTTTTGAGGGCATTTCAGGTGCTTGAACTTTCGGGCAACACACTGCTTTTGACTGATAGCAATTAAGTCAGTAATTGCAGAGCTGTAACTGTTAGTGGTGCAGAAGGTATTTCCGTAGCTGCACCTCAGTTTCCCCGGACTGGAAAAGAAGGGGGATGCCCAACGCTGCTGCTGCTGTTCCTTCCAAAGTTCTTGGGGGTTCACTAGTTAAAAAATATTAAATTTGACTCACTTACAACTGTACCTAGGGATGATTTACTAGGCTAATTTTAAAATTCGAAGTTCTTTCCATCGTTTTCTTTAACAATACAAAAGCTTTTCTTGAATAATGAGGACACGATAGTAGACCTGTTAAAAGAGCGTGGCAGAAATGGAATTTAGGGTAGAGACTTGTGGCTTCACCTTTCCCACACATCTCTAAAACCTTTTAATACCCTCCAAAGCTTGTCTGAAGGGGCTGTTGGATCCCAGAGCCTGGTCAGAGCACGGCCCTGTGCTGGAGCCACGCAGTGCTGTGGGGATGAGTCCTGTGCTGTGTCCTGTGGGTGTGAGCTGGCACCTGTACCCCAGGGAATCTCTGTGGTGCTGATGAGGGATCTGGATGGATCACACACCAAAACCCAAATCCCTGGGGAGCTGCTCTCCCTGGTGTTCCCACTGTGCAGGCTGAGCCCGAGGCAGTGTCCCTTCCTGGGAGGGCTGCCTGGCACAGCAGGGACAGGGACAGGGACAGGGACAGGGACAGGGACAGGGACAGGGACAGGGACAGGGCTGGGTGACACTAGGTGACATTGCCCAGCCCAGAGCACTCCCCTGGCTGCAGCACTGGGGTCAGGGGCCAGGGCTAGAGTGCAGCAGCTCCTTGGGCTGCAATGCCCCCTGCTCAGGGCCCTGCTCTGACCTTGCTGGGAGCCACTGGTTCTCCAGGGGAGCTGCAGGAGCTGCTGGGGACATTCCTGCAAGGAAAGCACCAGCAGTGACAGGTTCCAGTCACTGCCATCCCGGGTGGCATTCCAGCTGTTATAGTTCTTCCAACTGGACTCTGCTGGCCCTGGACAGAAGAGCACAAATACACTTGTCCGGTTTCCTTCCCTCTCACTCATTTCTTGTTTCCTTCACTGGTTCTCAGGACAGGTAGGAACTTGCTCCTGGTGTATAATGTCAACATCCATCCATCTATAGCTCCCAAAAGCTTTTAAGACCAACTTAAGACCAAACTCCTGGGAATCAGCAGAGCCAGTGAGCACTGGGGGAGCAGTGGCTGTGGCTGCTCCCTGGCACTGGGACAGCCCTCTGAGCTCCTGTGCCTCTCTGGGAAGGAATATAAAACACATTACACTGAAATACTCTTAGACTTAATTAGTTACTTAATTGTAAAACACTTTGGAATCCTCTGCTGCAAGGTGAAGAATGCAACGTATTAGTCACATTTTGGTTTTAGTGGTTTTAAGTGCCTGCATTCAGGACCAGAGGTTACTTTGGGTGCTCCAGTGGGATGGTAATGGGTTTGGAGACTCCCCTGAGCTGGCACTCGGTGACAGCAGCATGTCACCCAGCATAGCAGGGACACATTTGAAAGTGCCTGTGCAGTGCAAAGATGAGACAGTGATGAGGGTGATTTGTCATCATCCTGCCCCATGGATGCTTGAGTTCCAGGGTCACCTGGAGCAATCTGGGTAAACAGAGATCTCCAGATGTTTGTGAAGCTCAGAGCAGATTCTTTTTGTCAGGAATCACAGTGAGAGCAGCTGCTCTGCAGTGCTGCTCACTCCACCACAGCTCTGCCCTGGGTACTCAGAATGGCAGTGTCCATGTGCTGCTGCAGAGGAAGGTCCCCAAAACCAGACTGCCCCAATCTGCAAGGGCTGCTAATTACCCCAGTGCTATCCACCACCTTGTGCTACAGAGCAAACACATCTGACATGCCTCACACAGCTCTGCAGCCAAAGCCACCACCCAGCCAGGAGAGGGGCCAGCATTTGGTTTTACCATGGCTGTTCTATAAATAAACTTCCTTTACTCCCTGGAGCTGAGAACATCACAAGTTGGATCAAAGTTTCTCTCTCAGCAGAGATGTTTCCTTGCCAGCTCTTTGCTCTTCATGCTCATGAGCCTCCATGAAGGCAAAAAATAAAATCAATCCCTCATCACCCAGCAAGGCAAGAGCTCTTCTCATTCTGAGCAGGAGGAGCAAGAGGCCCCCACAGAGCTGCTGGATTAGCACAAATACAGCACTTGGTTTGTGGTCAGGAATTTCCCAGAGCCAGCTGTTAAAAAACAGGGAATTTTCTAATTACAGCCCATCCCAAGCGATTTATTTGCTGGCATTTAAATCCCTTTTGAATCCACTTCCTACGAGCCAACGTGGCATGGGCACGTGCTGGGTTTGTGCACATGGACCTGTCTGTGTAACCACGGCCTGGCTGTGCCATCCTGCCCACCCTGAGCCCTGAGCCCTGCACTGCCCACAGATGCCCCTGGCACCTCAGCCAGGCCTGCAGACCTTGAACACCAATGCAGAGAGGACAAGGCTTTGGATTTTCAGAATCTCCACATAATAAACTGTCTGGGATTTAGGAATAAAAGGACTTGCTGGGAGGTGTATGTGTAAATAAGCCACGCTGGAGCCTTTGAACTCTTAGGAGCCGCCCCTGGCATGTGCCAGGTGTGGTCACAGCTTGTGCTGAGGCTCCTCCTCACCTGGCTGCAGCCCCAGGTGAGCAAGCAGACCATGTGTGCTGAGGTGTGCACAAACCTCCCACGCCTCTTCAGGAGGGTAGGATGGCCCAGCTGCACCCTGCACAAAACTCCATCCAGGCCCTGAACAGCTACCTGGGTGCTGAACTTTGTCATGCAACAAACATGGGACAGTGAGCCAGAGGAAAAAAGTTCCCAGTGTGACAGCTTGCCTTGGGAAAACACGGACCACGCAGATTTAACTGTGACTTGGGCTATTTTCTGTTCCCATGAACTGAGTGCTCACCACCCCCTTCCAGCATTTCATGGGAGATAGACAGATAACACCTCTATTGGGATAAAAATACTCTGCACTCCAACGTCCCACCTTCACACGGACGTCTATAGATAGTGCCTGCCTCTTGGTATTTTCTCCTCCTCCAGAATCATCTCCAACTCCTCTCTGCATTTGACAGACAGCACTTGGATTGCTGGAGCTTCTTGAAGTCTTCTTCAAAGCAGACTCCATGTTTGCTCCTGGCAGAGGCAAGCGAGTTTCCTGGCCCCTCACTGAGCCAGCCCCTTCCCCACCCTCCCCAAACCCCCAGCAATTCCTGTGCAGTCACAGCAGTGACCCCAACAAGTGTGTCCCATGCCCTGGGGCTGGCCAAGGGCTGTGGGGATGTCACACACCATGGGTGCTGCCCAGGCCTGGGCTCTGTCTAGGGTGGTGCTACTGCTTCCTTTCCCACCAGAGCATCCTCTCAGCCCACAGCTGCTGGGCTTGGGGGGGTGCCACAGAGCCCCTCAGCTGGACATGGAGATGCTTCATCTGGCTACAGAATTCTGTGTGGTCTTAGGGCCTGTCTGGAGGAAGGATTTGTCCCAAGGCTCCTCCACTGCCGTGTCCCATCAGGGTTCATCTCATTCTGAGAGAACGAGGAGCTGCTCCCACAGAGCTGGTGGCACCTTTTGTCAGGCATTGCTGTGTTTTCTCCCTCTGTATGTAGTTTTAGCACTTTTATCCACTACAAAGAGAGTGAGGTCAACCCAGGCTGATGCACAGCACACACCCCAAAAGCTGTGTGAGCAACAGGGCCAGCACAGGGCACTCCTGGGTGGTACCTCGGGCAGAGGGAAGCCCAGAGACCTCCACGGCCAACAGCAGGAGCCAGTTTCCCTGGTTTTACAGAATTAGGTACCAAGCTGCAAACACATAAAAGTGTTTTAATTTGTTTCCAAGGCAATGAGTCAGGCTCAGATGGCGAGTCAGGAATAGCACAGCAGGGCTCCTCTGCGAGCTCACCTGCTCAGTGCTGTGGTCAGCCAGGAGCCTCAGGGTCTGAGCCCCCTCTTGGCACATTTTCCCTGCTGTCCGCTGTCCCTGTGGCCATGGAGCTGGTCACTGCCCTGAGTTTGTAGTTGTCCCTGCAGAGGGACAGTGAGGAGGAGGCACAGTGCCAGGGCTGGAGGTACCTGAGAGACAGGAGAACTCTCCCTGCTGCCAGCACCTCTCTGCTTGCAGAGGGGCCAGTCCTGGTGCCCACGGGCAGAGGTGGCCACATTGCCCAGGGCTGGCAGTGCTGGATGGGGACCCACATCAACACTCCTTTTCCCAGCACAGCGAGGGCACTGAACCAGCAGGGAGAGGGCTCAGGAGGGAGCAGCAGGGAGCAGGATGCAGTTTCCTCCCTGCACAATAAACAGCCTCTTCTGAGAACGGTGGTGCTGAGGCAGAGCATCATGACCGGGCACGCCGAGGGCTGACACAGATTGTTTTCCGTGCAGCTTAAAGCCATGACACACAACTTAACCACAGCCCGGGACTGCTGACAGCAGCACAGACTCATCTGATAGAGCAGCAGCCAGCCAAGAGGTGTGAGAGGGTTTGGTGCAGACCCTGCAGCCTCAGCCCGCTGGGCCCCCAGCACGGCCCTGCCCCGTCCTGCCTTTCCTCCCCTCCTGTCCTGCTCTCCTGAGCCCCTGCAGCTCTGCCAGCCCCCAGCAGCAAATCTACACTCAGCTCCAGCCCTGGGCACTCCTCCTGCTCACCTGAATGCCCCCCGCGTTTTTTCACACAGCAAAGTGAAGCCTGACCCAGCTGTGTCCCCCGGGGAGCCCTGGGGGCATCCCTGTCTCTCCAGGGATTCCTCTGGGGCTGGGGGCTGGCACTGATGCCTCAGCATCTCCCATCCTCTCCATCAGAGAGGCTGCTCTGTGTTTTTAATCACTTCCCCCGTTTTCCATGTCACCCTTGCATTCCAAAGCCAGGCCAGGTTCAGGGTGACAGGAGCCCTGATGCCGTGGCACCCCAGGGCTGTCTGTGAGTGAGCAGAGGGTCAGAGCTCCCAGCCCCTCTGCCCTTCCCCAGCAGCTGCACCATGCAGATGGAGCAGCACAAAACCAGCTAAACCCACACAATTCCCATCTCCAGCATCTCCCCGTGGTGGCCACTTGGCTCAGGAGCTGGTGGCCACCAGCATCAGCCATGGCCAGTGCTAATGGCTAATTCCCATTTGGGCAGGCCCAGGAGGGAACGGGGCAGCTCCAGGGCTGATGTGAGCAGGAGGGACTGGCTTTGTTCTCCCTGCTGCACACAGTCTACGTGTGCTTGGAAGACAGGAACAATCCTCCTCGGGGAAGAAATAATTCAGAAACCACCCAACTGTCTGAATCCTCAGAATATAATTATGTGAAGAGATTGAAATGACAAGTTCACTTTTGAAGGTTTTGTTCTCTGTGACAAGGCTGAAGTTATCTCCTCTGCTGAAATGCAGAAAAACAGAATTGTAATGGCAATTAATTTACATTCAAATAGCTCTTTTCATCCACCTGGATCCTGCAGAGCCCTGAACCGTGCTAGCTGAG
The DNA here is from genome assembly GCA_024734555.1 of Trochalopteron elliotii. Taxonomy (NCBI): domain Eukaryota; kingdom Metazoa; phylum Chordata; class Aves; order Passeriformes; family Leiothrichidae; genus Trochalopteron; species Trochalopteron elliotii. The sequence goes on from JANPWX010000422.1 coordinate 158,313, forward strand.
CACACAGGTAGGTGATGGGGCTCATTCATGCCATGGAGACACGGGCAGCTGTGGCAGGATGTTGGAGGCAGCTCTCAGTAATGAGAAGAGATGGAGATGTTGTTGATCATCTCTATAAAAACCAGCGTGTGCACGTCCTTGGGTGTCAGTGTGTGGATAATCCTCAGCTCCACGTGCCCATAGTAAGTCACAGCTCAGCAGGAGCATGGCCTGGGCTGTGCCCTCAGATCTGTCCTGGAGTCACTGGCTGCCTCAGGGTGAGGCATTCACACTGCCCAGTGCTGTCCTGTCTCCTGTCCTCGGCGTGGTTTTAAAGGGAGTTGCCTGGGACAAGGTTTAGGGGCATTCCCAGCTTCCATCAGCAGCCTCTGCCCTTCCCTGTGCTCCTGGCTCTGCCCCCAGTGATCCCCTCCCCAGCCAGCCTCACGTGCTGCTTCTCCTTCTCTTTTGTGTAAATTCCCATGCTCTGAGCAGGGGTCATTCAGGAGTCCCCTGCTGAGGAGTTATAACCTGCTCATTTCAGATAACCAGAGTGCATTTCTCTGCTGGGAAGAGATGCCCCAAATTGCTTCCTCACACACACATACATATTTTTAATCTTTGTTTTGTGCGGAGGGAGACTCAGAGGCATTGGATGTCTGCCCAGCACAACTGATGCCAAAAGCCAAAAATAGTGAAAAAAATAAAATCTTTTCTCCTTTATTGGCCTCAAATCCACTGAGAATGGGGACAAGGAGCTGAAGTGCATCTGCCATGACCCTCCCTGCTGGCAGAGTGGCCGAGGAGAGAAAAGCATCTCCCCCAGAGACAGTGCTGATGGAAGGGGGTTCTGCTGCACACCTGGCCTTACCTGCTGCCTCCTCTCCCCAGGGCTCTTCATGCTCTCTCCAGGCACCCCCATGGCCAGGGGCACCTGGGCTCAGCTGCTCTGAGAGCCTGGAGGAGCTCCTGGGTCTCACTCAGGCACGATGGAGGAGAAAACAGAGGGGAAAATCAGGAAAAGTGAGGCAGCATCAAAAAAAGCAACAGGCACCCCCAAAATGGGTTTCTTTGCTGTGGTTTTTCTCTCTCTGCTGCTGGACAGCAATACTATACACAAACTTCCAGCAATCTGAGTTTTTCCCAAAGCTGCTCGCAGTGTTTTCTCTCAGGGGTGTTCAGACAGATGCCAAACTCCTCGAGGGACCTCAGGGTGTGCAACACTTGGCTGAACATTTGCTGCCACTACCACCCTGCTAAACAAAATGCTGCTTGGGATTAACTGCAAGCAGCTGGACGTGCTAATGGGAGAATTCTCCCTCAAACCAGAGCAGGTCCTCCAGCCCCTGCCAGGACCCCGTTCTGGCCCTGGCAGAGAGAACTTCTCCCTCTCCCTCAGCCCTCCAGGTGCTCTTTGGCTTTATCACAGCTTAATTAGCACCCCAGTTTCTGCCTTTGCAATTAACCTACTTTAAATAAAGCAAAACAGGTCCCTTGCAGAGGATCTGGGACACCCAGGAGTGAGCAGGAACCAGCCCAAGCTGAGACAGGGCTCAGAGCAGCTCAGAGCTGCAGCCACAGGAGAGAGGTGATGGCTGTGACTGACCTCCCACCCCCGGGGCTCTGCTGCCCGACCCCAGCTCCAGCCCTGTGAGTGCCACAGGGGATTCAGGTGTTTCTCCTACACCCTACAAACACATCAAAAACAGGGACTCTGCATGTCTTTCTGAAATCTTCAGCTTGCAGCTTTATTTTGTGACAGGCCTGTACAGTAAAAAACACATTAGTTGCTCCCTGTGGGTGGGTAATGGCTTAGTTTATGTCCTAAATAAAGTTGGGGAATCGATGGGATATTTTTGGCTCATTATCTGAGAAGCCAAACAAAATTTCTTTAAAAAAAATTAAAATATCAAAACTTACAGACTTTGGAAAAAACTGACTTGGGTCAGGAGACTTGAAAGGGCAGCAAAGTGTGAGGAAAGGGTTAAAGAGGAGGGGAAGAGCTGAAGATTGCGAGTGTGGTTAGAGGAAGAAAGAGCCCATTGCTCCAACCATCCATGCATCCAAGTGGAGGATGCGTTCAGCCAGACCCAACACCACAAACACACCTGTCCCACCTGGGTTTCGGGTATTTGTCCCAGTCTGCCCTGCTGCCTCACCCCTTTGTCTGCTGGAGAAAGAATATTCCAGACTCTCAGCACTCTGTTCCTTGCCCTGTTCCCAGTTAGTACCAGATATGCATTTCATTTCAGAGTTTCTCTTCTTTTTAATACATTTCCATAACTCATTCACGCTGCCTTTAATGTTGTGCTGTATCCTGCATTCCCTCACATCCCAGACGTGGCTGCTCCTCCTTCCCAAGCCCTGTTCTCACACTCTGTGAAAGCCCCGTTTGTTTTCTGGTTGCTCCTGAGGCAATCCGAGGTCTGTGCTGCTCCTGCTTGTGTGACAGCAGACAGTGGTCCCAGTGTGGTTCTGCAGGAGAGCTGCTGCCCGTGTTCTGTCCCCACAGCCTGTTCTGTCCCCACAGCCTGTTCTGTCCCCACAGCCTGTTCTCTGAACAATCCAGGTGTGTGTCTGAAGAGAATCTCCATGGCCTGGCATGGATGTGACCCCTGGTGTTCTGCTGGGGAGCACCACTGGCCCCAACCTCCCTTTCCCATTTCTTTTCTCCCTGCAATGTGCTGAGGGTGTCACTGAGCCAAGCACATGTGTTTACTGGGAACACAAATTAAGAGAGAGAATGACTTAATTAGAACTAAACATTAAACTAATTGCTTCCCATTTCAAAGGCTTTGAAGTAAAAGCAGTACATGAAAATTTTCTCCTCTTGGTTCCTTCTCCCTACCAGGCATCAGGGTTTGGGGATGCTGGAAGATCCTTCTTTCCAAAAACTTAACAATTTCCATGGGGAATTTGATCTTTTCCACACTTCTGGAAACTGACATTGAGGTTCTCATTTCCACCTTCCTGACCTCTGAGAAGTGGCAGAGAGGGAGGGAGCTGTGCAGGAGTCCTGCCTGAGCCCTGGCACAGGCACGGCTGGGTTTGGGGACATGCACAATAAAAGGCAGGAAATGTGGGATGTGTCACTGGTACAGAAATCTCCTGTGGGATGAGTGGGAGGAGGTGACCATGGCTTGGAGGAACTGCAGGGCACAGTCCTCACCATGCCACAGCAGCTGCAGCTTCCAAAGAGAGGAGAAGGACAGGGCAGAGCCCTGTGAGGGAGCAGTGAGCAGCCCCTGTCTCTGGGCACTGGCACTTCTGCTTCAAGCTGCTCAAGGCTCTAGAGCAAGAGACAATTCCAGATTCCCAACTTCCAGCATGGAGTTGTGCCACCAGCTGAGGCCAGGAATGGAGCTCAGCATTTGGGGTATCCCCTCAAAGTGTAGGGCTGCTCTGTGCCCAGGAGCCCCACACAGAGCTCTGGTGCAGGCTGGGCTCAGCACAGCAGCTGCTTTAGGGGAACTTTGTCATTTTATCTTGGTGAGAGCCAAGATCACAACGTCCCTGCAATCTCTTCTGGGTTTGGCATATCTCTGCTATGTCATGTTACACTGCAACAATGATAACATTTAAACCACCTCTTCCCATAACCCAGGAAAAGGCTGAAATAAACTCACAGACACGTGTTAAAGCAGGGACAGAGCCATGGAAGCACAGGACCTGCACTCACCTTGCTCTGCTACATTCTCCTGGCAGGTGACAGCCACCAGGTCGGCTGGATGATGGCTGTGACCTCCAGTCCTTCTGAAACAGAAATACCTGGGTCATTAAAATGGATATTGTGTCGGAGGAGCCCTTATAGCAGGCAGTAAGAACCCTTGGGAAGACTAGTTCAAGGCCTTAACTGTTTCTTAATATTCTTAAACGAGTCCAGCCTGCTTTTCATCTTGATACAAACTTAGCATAAGTATTTGGGAGCTTGTCTTCATTAGTGAAACCCATCAAGGAAGGATGTGGGTAGTTAATCCTAATAAATGCATGCTTAAGCCTTAGACCTCTGCATTTTTTTTCCCCATTAATTGCGAATGCTTTTGGGGAACTGTGTCTGTGTGGGACCAACTGCAGGGGCTGTTTCTCATCCCCCAGGTGCCACGAGCCAGGGCCCTGTACACCTACCGTGGGCACAACCCCGGGGAGCTGCGCTTCAACAAGGGGGACACGATCGTGCTGCTGCGGCAGCTGGACGAGAACTGGTACCTGGGAGAGCTCAACGGCAGCAGCGGCGTCTTCCCGGCCAGCTCCGTGCAGGTCATCAAACACCTGCCCCTGCCCCGCCCTCTCTTCAGCCTGGACCTGCGGGGCCGCGACAGGGGCGACAGCAAGGACATCCTGACCCTCCAGAAGGTACGGGACAGGGGGGACAGCACAGGGACATCCTGACCCTCCAGAAGGTACGGGACAGAGGGGACAGCACAGGGACATCCTGACCCTCCAAAAGGTACAAGACAGGGGGGACAGCACAGGGACATCCTGACCCTCCAGAAGGTACGGGACAGGGGGGACAGCACAGGGACATCCTGACCCTCCCGAAGGCACCGCGCCCAGCCCCGGTTCACGGCGGGCTCTTCCCTGCACCGCACGGGGCTCTGCAGCTCCCCAGCTCCTCGGGATCACCTCTCGGGTGTCTGATGGTCCCCAGCCCCCTCAGACCCTGCTGCCAGCACTAACCCTGCCCTGTGATGGCCCCCTGGGCACGCAGGGTGACAGGAGCACTGCAGAGGGACACGGCCGGCGCCAGCTCAGCGCGTCACGGGCGGCGTTCCGGGCTCAGAGACCTTCCAGCCACTCTGCCAGAGCTCTGCCAGCACTGGTCTAGACATTAATTGTGTTGAGATGCAGGCTGTAAATGGCACCGGCACTGGTTCCTAGAAATAAAATTAATACTTGTAATGCCCATAATTACAGCCAGTTCTGCTTTGTGGCTGTTTTATAGGAGGACACAAGCAAAACATCTTATTTGAAGCTCTAATACATTTTTTTTAAATGTCTTTTCATTTAATGAAATCATTTAACTTCAGTAATGACTTATTCAAGTCTGCCATTAACAGACACAAGTTAGTTAAGGGACACATGCAGCCACCAAGGAATTAGGAACTAATTCTAGGGAAGGCAAGGGTAGGGCTACTGTGGGAGATACAGGGCTCTCCCAGCCCTGACACCCAGTTTGTGCCCCATTTCATGATGTCTTCTGGGATTTAGATAGGCAGAAAAATGTTTCCAGTTTGCTCAAATGCAGAAATGACAGGATGTCCATGGCACATGTGTACCTACACACACTGTGGGCTTTAAATCTTATTTTGGAGAGGGAAAGTGAGAGAATCATTCCTGCTGTAAAACGACAATATCTGGGAACCACCTGTACCTCTCCTGCCATGTCTCCCTGTCCATTGCAGGCATCGAGCACATTGCCTCCCACAAGTGGGTGAGATTCTCCAGGTTTTGCAATTCATTAATGTCAACAGTAAATCATGATTAATTCCTCTGGCACCCATGGTGGTGAAGAACACTGTCACCACATGCCCTTTGCTACTAACACCCTGATCAGCAGTTTCCAAGAAGTGTGTGAACACTGCCCATATGCAAACTCGGGGCCTGCCTCTCCCTCATTAACCCCAATCCTCAACAAACCAGGGTGTTTTCAATGGAAGCAGCATTGAGCCATGAATGTTCAAGCTGACAGAGATGGAACTGGGTGGATCTAACCCTGCTGGGAATGCCACCACCAGTGAGGGCCTCTCTGAGCCCTTGCCATGCCCTCAGCTGCAGGGTTTGGGTGTCCTGCTGCAGGATGCACCCACGTGTGCCAGCACAGAAGGGACACAGGACTCTAAACGTCCCTTCTAATTCAGAGTTACAGTTATTAAGTGCAGCTCTCCCAGCACCTCTGCCAGCCAAAGCTGTGGACAAGGAATATCTTGGGGGGAGCACCCATTAACCCCTCATTAACCTCTTGTCTTAGCACAAGTTTTTCAAACCAATTTTAATTTCTCTGTCAGCTTTGAATCAAGAATTTTCCACCCAGAATTGGTCACTGACAACAGATGAGAAAAATTACAGACCTCAAGATTTTAAAGATAACCTGTAAAGCCTGAACCCTGCCTGCATCTCTGCTGCCAAACGGGACAGGGGGGCAGAGCAGAGGAGGGCTGTACCAGGGGTAACCCCTGATGGCCCATCCCGTCTCCTGTTGTCTCTTGCAGCCCAGCAGCCCCGCCCAGCAGCTCCTGCAGGCCACCAAGGGCCACTGGTCCCCTCAGCCCCAGGCCAGGCCCGCGGTCCCCAAGGTGCCCGAGGTGCCCAAGGTGCCCGAGGCGCGGAGGAAGAGCCTGCGGCAGTTCTCCATCACCACGGCGCTGAACACGCTGAACCGCATGGTGCACGCCGAGCGCCCGGCGCTGCACATCAGCTCCCCCGTGCTCATCAGCTCCAGCAACCCCAGCGTGCCCACCCAGAGCAGCGACAGGGCCGAGCTGCCCTGCGGGAGCCCTCTCCAGGTAAAGCAGTGCTGCTCTGCACCACACCTGCCTGTCCTGGGGCACAGGGAACCTGGCCCTGGGGCAGACACACACACTGACCCTCTGGAATTTAGCCACTCCAGGCAAAGGAGCCTCATTCCTTCTTCCCACATTGACTAAAGATCTGAGCACAGAATCTTCACAGATAGCTGATATGGGAGAAAAAAGGGTGTTTTTTTTACATTTATATGACATCTTTCATAGTGAAGGCTGCTCCAACCTTTTTTAGAGCAGTCACCCAGCCCCTGGCAGTCCATGGCCAGGCAGTAACAGCTACAGGTACTTTGTACTGAGCACCAGCCTGCAGAGAGCAGGATGTGGTATCCTGGGTTACTGAGGGGGAATGAAACCCTGCAGGAGTTCCATAATTCAACTGAAATTGTACCATGTCTCACACCCCCAAAGGGATCTTACCCAAAATCTCAGTGTGAACTACTGCCAATAGCAGAAACAAGAGAGGGGACATGTTAGGCTTTGGCCTTAGAAGAGCTTGTCTCCAAGCAGCAGGGATGCTCCCAGAGGTTTGCAGAGGAATCTGAGCCATTTCTGGGGCTGCACAAGATGCAGCTTTCCTTTCCATCTCTGGGTGTGGGCTGCAATGACTGAGCTGCAATGCTGAGATCCCTTCCCAAGCCCAGGCAGGCACTGCCAGGGCAGCTGGGAGGCCGAGGGAGCAGGGGCTGCACCCCAGGGCAGCCAAGGCAGAGGGGCTGCAGTCTGTAGGGTCCCACGCAGGACCCACCTCCCTGGCATTCCCAGCACCAGGAGCAGGTCGGACTCATCCCGGCCCATAAAAGGCAATAACCAGCGCGGCCCCAGCCCTCCTCCTCCGGCTCTGGCTTCCCCTCGGGTGCCAAGCCGGGTTCCGGTGGAGCCAGAACCAGTTTTAGGGCTGCGGTGGCCGTGTCTGTGCATGTGCCTCTTGTGCAAGGGCTGTGGGGTGAGGGCAGCGGGGCACCCACGCCCTCCCTCCCTCCCTCCCCACCGCTGGAATCTCCGCGGCCCCAGCCGGGCTGATCCTGGCTCTGGCAGTCCCTGCTCGGGGCACGCCTGGCCCGGAGCTGCTGCTGTGCCCTGCTGCTCGCTGAGGGGGGCTGATAAACCCACAGCTGCCCCAGCACCCCGGGCTCTGCTGGGACATAAAGGGTGGGATGGATGTCCAGGAGCCCCCAGCGCCCGGGATGGGGTCGGGAGCGCTTCTCTCCCCTCGAGGCACCAGCTGGACACTCTCAGTGGGGACTTTCCTGTGTCAGCAGCGCTGGGGGTCACATTGGTGACACACCTGGAAGGGAGATAGATGAGAGAGGAATTTCGGGAGAGGCAGGGTGTTAAACCCTTTGTACTTACAGGGGTCTCAGGGAACCAGCAAAAGTGAATGCTCAAATCGGTTCTACGTGACTTGAAAATATTCCTTTCAATCTTTTTTCCCCTCTACATGCTGCAAGTGCAATGGGAGCTTTGAGGATGCTCTAAATGATGGTTGCTCCCAGGCACAGGGGAACACAGAGATGAAAGACAGGGAGCTTTTCACCAAGAAAGGGACATTCCAACACAGTTCCATCAGGAAAACCAGCAAAAGGCTGTTATTTTGTTCCAATGAAGAAAAAAGAAAGTTGAAGCACCCAAATTTCATGCATTTTGATTATGGTAATTAATAAAACAGAATTATAATTTCCAGTCAACTTTATGAGCACCTGGTCCAATCCTGCCTGGACTAGAAAACCAGGAAGGCAGAGAAAGTTTGAAGCTGACCTGCCACTCCAGGTCTGAGACAGAAGCTGGGATTGCTGGGGTGTTTTAATTAATTTAATTTACTGGAGAGCACCAGAGCGGGTGAGTCACTTTTCTTTTTTCCTCGGTCCTTGCCAAGCCAGTGCTCCAGCGCCGCATTACAGACATGACCACTAGAAATTAGATTTGAAATGAACACGAGATTAAAGCCCCAGCTTGCATCATTCCAGATCCTGCGGTGGTTGCTGGAGAGCGCAGATGCCACAGAGCCACAGCCAAGCTCGGCGGCGTCCCGCTGTCCTGGGCGTCCCGGGCCGCTGCTGCCACCACAGCAGGGACAGCAGGGGACAGCAGGGGACAGCATGGGACAGCAGGGGATAGCAGGGACACCAGGGGATAGCAGGGACAGCAGGGGACAGCAGGGGACAGCAGGGGACAGCAGGGACAGCAGGGACAGCAGGGGATAGCAGGGACAGCATGGGACAGCAGGGACAGCAGGGGATAGCAGGGGATAGCAGGGACAGCAGGGGACAGCAGGGACAGTAGGGACAGCAGGGGACAGCATGGGACAGCAGGGGACAGCAGGGACAGCAGGGGATAGCAGGGACAGCAGGGACAGCAGGGGACAGCATGGGACAGCAAGGACAGCAGGGACAGCAGGGACAGCAGGGACAGCATGGGACAGCAGGGACAGCAGGGGACAGCAGGGACAGCAGGGACAGCATGGGACAGCAGGGGATAGCAGGGACAGCAGGGGACAGCAGGGACAGCAGGGGATAGCAGGGACAGCAGGGGACAGCAGGGACAGCAGGGACAGCATGGGACAGCAGGGACAGCAGGGGATAGCAGGGGACAGCAGGGGACAGCAGGGGACAGCAGGGACAGCAGGGGATAGCAGGGACAGCAGGGACAGCAGGGGACAGCAGGGGACAGCGGGGGACAGCAGGGGACAGCAGGGACAGTAGGGACAGCAGGGACAGCAGGGACAGCAGGGGACAGCATGGGACAGCAGGGGACAGCAGGGACAGCAGGGGACAGCCCAGCCCCGGTGTCGCCTTGCAGCCTGTGCAGGGCCGGCTCCGCACGGGGAGGAGCCGCTGCTCACCCGGGGACGATCCGGGCTGCAGGAGGGGCGGCTCGGCAGGAGCGTCCCCAGGGTGCCTCTGCCATCCTCCCTGAGCACGGGTGTCCCTGAGCACGCACACACCCCGGGGCTGCCCGGGCTGCTCAGAGCCATCAGGGCAAAGGCAGGAGCCAGAGGGACAGGTCAGAGTGTGCCCAGCTGGCACAGACACACAGGTTTGGTAGCTGGGACCCTGCAGAGCCCAGCGAGCACAAGGGACACAAAGCTGAGCTCAGAAGAACAGGCACACCCCGCAGGCAGGCCTTGGTCGTGCCTGGATGTCAGCAGACACTGGGCACAGCACACACCTGCCTCAGGGTAGGGGACATCAGCCCAGCTGGGGGATGAGGAGGGACAGCCAGTGGGGACAGCCCAGCACACTGCTCATGGCCTCAGTGACACTACAGGGACAAGGAGTGACCCTCTGGCCCTGGCAGGCAGTGAGTCTGGCCCAGCACAAGGCACAGTTACCTCAGCAGCAGAAACGGGGCTGCAGCTCCTCCCTGGAACACCAGAGACCCCAGTGAGAGCACAGAGGGGACATCACAGTGGCTGGTTCCACTCTGCAAGTGCAAAATGACAGTGGGGAAAGGACCAGGTGGGGATCAGTCACAGTGTCTTGATGATCCTGGAGGTTTTTTCCAGCCTAAATGATTCTGTGATTCTGAGTCTTCCTCTTGCTGCCTGGCCTTAGTTTCTAAGTCAAATGCTCCAGACTCTTGTATTTTCTGAAATGTCTTTGGTATTTTTCTGAAGAGTGGGTGAAGCCAGTCAAATGTTAGCTGAAGGAAGCTGACAACCAGATTAATATTTTCTTTTCTTTGCTTCCTTTCTCCTGTAGGTCAGCACCTCTTACTACCCCTCACCAGGACCCCTGGGGCCACCAGCAGCCATTGTCACCCTGCCCCACCTGCAGCAGCACGGGCCAGCTTACCTGTACGTAAGGAAACTGGAATTTTTGGGGTCAGGGTGAGATTTCCTGTCACCATGAGCTCACAGACCAGAGCACGGCTTGGATCCAAATGCAGATCCATGTAGGAATGTACCTGCCTGGTCTGAGCAGGGGGTGGCAGAGACCTGATATCACAGCTGAGTGCATCTTCCTGCCTCACTGTTATCTATGGAGAAACAGCTCTGCCTGTTTGCAACCATACATTTTATTGTTTTTTACGTGTAAAGAAACTAATTACTCCTTAAGTGCCTCTAGTTATTTATCCTGAAACCTTCATGGCCACTGGTGGTTTGAACAATCCAATTTCTGAAAACTTTCCCAGAGTTAAAATTTGCAGATAACACCCTATGATGATTACATCAAGGTAAGATTCACCACCCTGGCACTTTAGTAAAGCGTGTAAAGTAACAGCAGCACCACAACAGGCTGTTTACACAGCACTCAGCACCCCTGGGCTGTGGGAATGCTGGTGCCCAGGAGCAGCACCCACAGCTCAGTGCTGTGTTGGGACCATCATCAGTGAGCCCAGGCTCCAGCACACATTAATCCAAAGGACAAGAGATCTCCCAAGAGCTTAAAATAATTTGCAGAGGGATGGAGTGAGAGCATCCCAGCAGGTGCCTGGTTGGCACAGATGCAGTGTCAGACCAGGACCTCCACAGCCTCCCCTTGGGGTGACTCCAGAACAGCCACGAGCTGCTGCAGAGTGAGAACACCCTGAGCCCACCTGGGCTGGGCCAGACCCCTGGAGCAGCCCCTCACACAGGTTGGCCCAGCAGGTCAAACCTGCACGTGCCTGTGCTGAACAACAGCGAGAGAGAAACCCTCCTGAGAGTTCTGGGGTAGCCCCTGACTATCCAGACACCCCATCTGTTGTTTCTGGTTTGTAAATAACACCTGATAATTACAGTGTTGGGCTGTAACTCATTGATTCTTGAAGCAGATCACATTCCCCTTGAAACAAACAACAGTGCAATTAAATGTGTTACACTGGAGGCAAATTCAAGTTCTTTAAAGAACAGATAGGGAAAGGTTTTGAAAAATACACCATTTTCTTTTGCTGCTGTTCTGCTGTGTGCTCACATATGGGTGAGTGAGAAGAACAAAGCTCCAGCCTTTAAGTCCCAATCCCAGAATCACAAAAGAGAAGTCTGGGGGGGATTTCAGATGAAGTTCTAGTCTGATTTCCTCACTAACGTGGAGTGGAGCTGTGTACCTACCCCTAACTCCTGCTCTGCCCACATCATTCTCCATGGCCTCCAGTGGCAGCCACTGCAGTCCTTGTGTTCCAGCCAAGGAGGAGGCAGGCAGGAAGGCAGGAAGGCAGGAAGGGAGGATGGGAGGAAGGCAGGAAGGGAGGCAGGAATGGTGCTTTTCCCTGGGCCTCCAACACCTCCTGGTGATGCTCCAGGCAAGCAGATCCAAAGCCTCTGGTTTCAAAGGCAGAATTGCCTGATTGCTATCTTGAGCACGGCACCATAACTGTGCTCTTTCAAGAGCTTGGCCTTAGGACAGGCACTTGTCAAGCCCTGATCCTGCTTCTGATGGGGTACTCACCGTGTGAGGTGCAGAGCAGCAGCTTCCTCTTCCCCAATATTTGTCACTGTGGGCTGGCACTTCTGGGACAGAAACCATCAAAGCTGAGCTGCTTTGTTCCCCATCCCTGCTGGCTCTTTTATTCTTATCCCCCTTGGCCTGAGGTTAACAGGCTGTTTGTCCCCTGCAAGTTCTCTCCACAAACGGCAGCATCCAAAAGCAGCACTTTTGGGCTGAAGAGGGTTGGGGCAAACAGCACAGCCAGCAGCAGCAGCATCAGCATCCCCCGGCCCAGCTCAGCCCCGGAGCCCCGGGCTGCCCCAGCCGCCCTGCCCGGCCCCAGCTCTGCCTCCCTCACGCCCTCTCTCCGCAGGTGCGTGGCTCTCCACTCCTACGCGGCTCACGGACCGGACGAGCTGGAGCTGCAGAAGGGAGAAGGGGTCCGTGTTTTCGGCAAGGACCAGGACGGGTGGCTGCGGGGCATGTCCCTCGTCACCGGCAGGGTCGGCCTCTTCCCCAGCAACTACGTCGCTCCCCTCTTCAGGTCCGGGCTTTCTTACGTGAAACAAAAAGGTGGAGAGGGAAGGGGGTAACGCATAGAGCTTGGGGTCTTCTTTGTTTCCACAGAGTACCCACGGCAGGGCATCCCCCCCATCAGAGCTGCCCGGGGCCGGGGTCCCTCCCCAGGTGGGATGGCACATGGCAGCTCTCTCCCTTCTTTCCCAACAGGAAATCCAGCCTCTCCGACTCGAAGATGCCTTCCCTGTACACCTCGTGGACGCTGTCCACCTCCTCGCTGTCCTCCCAAGGGAGCCTGTCGGAGGCCGGCCCGAGGCAGAGCCGGGCCCTGCGGCCGCTGCTGCTGCCCGTGCCCGTCCCTGTCCCCGGGAGGACACCGGGACCGGCCCCGCTGCGCCGCGGCCGCGGCAGCACCAGGAGGAGTAAGTGCCCGGGGGGCTCAGGGAGGGGGCGCAGGGTCACATTCCCCCAAACCACACACAGCAGCGCTCCAGGTGATACTCCCGCAGCGCTGCTCGGCCCCGACCCTGCTGCTTTGGGAATCCCGGGGGGGTTGACTCAGCATGGAAAGACTCCTTGCAGAGCTTTGTGCAGAGCTCGGTGGTTATATTCTTTCCGAGGAGGCTGCAAGGTTTATCTTCATCCCATACACACTGTTTCATAATAGACTTCCAGGAGCATTTGGGGAACCAAGTGTGTGTTCCCAGCTCTGCACAGAGCTGCTCCTGCAGGCAGCAGGACCTGACAGGGGCCACTGTCAGTGGTTTTATACCCCAAAATCTGTCCCGGTGCACAGGGCTGGGCACGGGGTGATCCCTGGGAGCTACAGCCCCACAGCGTCCTGTGAGCAGGGCTCTTGGTGCGGGGCTGTAACCACTGCTCGCTCTGCACCTTCTGGAGTCCTGACTAAATTCCCTTCCGTGGTCCTTGCTCCCCAGACGGATCCCTGCAGAGGCCAGGACAGGCAGGGACCCCGGTGCAGATCACCGGCTCCCTCCGGCGTCCCACGGCTGCGGGGCGGCCTCAGCACTTCCAGATTTACCCTCACGGCAGCTCCCCGCCGCACAGCATCCCTCCCGGAACCGGCACGGATGAGACAACGAGGCCAAACTTCTCCTATGAGGCTTCCCCGGCGCTGCTGGTCAGGGGAGGGGAGAGTCGAAGCCCCTCCGTGTGCAGCTCGGTGATCCTGGACGCCAAAGAGCCCCCGGTGAAGAGCGAGGCGGCTCCAAAGCCTCCCGCGTCAGCCCCGCCGTCCATCCTGGTGAAACCGGAGACCTCCCGCAACAGCGCCGAAAAGGTACGGCCAGAACCCCCCCGAACATCCCCTCGGAACCAGCAGTGTCAGCCAAAATAACCAGGGCCAAACCCCCCAGGGCTTTGCTCCATCCTTACCAGCTTTTCTTCCAGTAGAGATCACTGGGACTGACACGTGCATTGGGAAATTGGGTGTTTGTGCTGCTGACGCAGCTGTGCAGATTAAGCCCTGAAGAAAGGCAGGACGCTGCAGGGGCTCTGTCCCTGTCACCAAGTCCAGTCACAAGCGAATCTCGAGACTTTTCTGAGGTCATAAATTGGGCAACAATCTGTGTGTTCAGGAGCCACAGAGCTAGTGTCAGGCAGAGCTTTGCAGAACTCCATCTCTCTCGTGTCACTTGGGCTGAGCCATCTGGAATGGGAATTTCTTTCCCTTCTGGCAGCCAGAGAGTAATTTCATAAAGGTAAAAATCATTCTAGTGAAAATTCTAGAAAATTGCCCTAGTGACAGCTTCCCCTTCCCAGAGTACCCAAAGATGTGCCCAAATTGCCCCACATGCCCCCAAAAGCCCAGCCAAGCTCAGAGCTCCCGGGCAGCTCAGCATTAGCTAGGAGAGAGCTCCTGGTGCTATGCTGCCTCCCGCTCTCAGAGCAGCTCTCCTTGGTCCCCAGGAGCTGCAAGCACTACTGTGCTGGTCCCTGGGGCTCTGTTGTACCTGCCATCATCACCTGCACATCACCCAGGGCTTCTCTGCAGGCGTCCCGCAGCCCCTCAGCACATCTCCCCAGGGAGCAGCGGGGAGGGCGGGCAGGGTCTGCTCTTCCCCCCTGACTCTGGCCCCTTCTCGCTGCAGCAAGTGAAGACGGTGAGGTTCCAGAACCACAGCCCGCCGCCGCCCAAGCGGCACAGCCTGCAGCCCTCGCCGAGGCTGTCCCGCAGCAGGACAGAGCCCGAGGGCTCGGGGCTCCCCGAGCTGCTGGTGCTGTACTCGCCGCGCCTGGGCTCCAGCCCGCTGCACCCGCGCCGGGCGCTGCACCCCAAGGCGCTGTCGCTGGACCTGTCGGGGCAGCTGACCTTCCCCATCAAGAAGAGCTACAGCAGCATCTCTGCAAACTGACCGGGTAACCCGCGCCTGCCTTCCTCCCGCTCCTGCTCCTCTCCCTCGGCGCGGGGCCAGCCCCGCATCCTCCCCCGCCGCTGCTCCGCCGGCACCCTCGGGACCTGCCCGAGGCTTTCAGAGTCTGTGGGGACCTCCGAGGGACCGAGCCCTGCCCGGGGCTGCTCGGGCACGGGAGATGTGCCCGGGCTCTGTGGCCTCCACAGAACTGACCTGCCCAGGTCGCTCCTGCACTGCGCCACAGCAGCGGCGGCACGGGAGGAAAGCGTGCGGGGATCAGCAGGAGTTGCACTTGTTTTGATCTCCTGGGGCTGCAGAAAAGCCCACAGAGGACAAACACTGGCTCATTACCTGCCTGTCTCAGGATAAAGAAACCATAAATCAGAATCAGTCAGCTCCTGGCTGATGGTTCATGCTGCCTTTGAGGGGAGGGGGTCACTCAGATTTTTTGTTAGGGTGGTTGCTTGCTTGCTTTTCTCATTGGTTTTAGCCCAGGAATTTTAACACAGAAGTCTAAAAGGTGATTTGGAGGGCAAAGAGCCAATGGAAAGGGCTTTGCCATCACTGCAGTCACCCAGGCTCTGCAGTGAGGGCACTGAATCTCCCTTCTCCTCACGGCTTGTTTTCCTCTGATCACCTGTCAGCTACCTCCTGCCCATGAGCTCCTTCCAGCCCCATTCCCACCACCCACCCACTCAGATGTGGCTGTTGTAAATATCTTAAGTGGAATTCATGGGTTTTAGATGCATGAAACATGTGTAACAGAAAGCAAAACCAGAGTTCACCATGGCCCAGACCCTGCTCTGCCCCAGCAGCACCAGCTCTGGCTTTCAGCTTGCCCCAACCCAGGCACTCTGCTGTGAATCCCAGGGAAGCCAGCAGAGCTGTGCTGCCTCACAGCTGTGCCTGCTCTCCACCAAATCTCTGCACAACAGATTTTGGTCTCCTGACAGGAGGAGCTATGCTCACTCCAAAACTGCCCTGACATCCCACTCTCGGTTACCTGCACACAAACCCAGGGAAGGAACTCCAGTGCTCAGTGGAGACTCTCTCTGGCACAGCCTCAAAGGACTTTTTTTCCTAAAACTACACCAAGGGAATGGATAATTCACTACACCACAGCCCCTGGACCTTCCCTCTTCCAGACTTTCTGTTTGTGGAGCAGGAAAGCTGTGTCTGCCTGTGGGGATTTTCAGTGGCACAGCAAGCTCCAAGGCACAGATCTGCTCTCACTCTGTGCTCTGTCAGTATTCCAGCTCCTGCAGAAACACCCTGACGAGAGGCAAACATGCTCTGTGCCCAGGTATAAAAGGTGGCAGCAGCTGCAGAACTGAGGGTGATGCCACCTCAGAGACAGCTGAGTGCCTCAGGGGAGATGTGCTGGCTCTGTGCTCAGGACTGCTGTGATCCTTTTAGAGCTGAACCAGAAAGCAGCTGGCTCTGTCAGAGACACACCCACATACCCCAGCACACACAGAAATGAACAGAATTGCACTCACTCCATCAGCCCCTCTCTCCCTCTGGGAACTAAGAATGCAAACACTGGCTCCAAAACGTTTTAGTTGGAAGCACCAGAGCAGCCTGGGACTGTGTAAAATCACACATTTATCATTCTTAGGAGGTTTATTCATTGCCCAACAGTCACTGCAGTTAATTTGTGAAACGGTGTGTTTGAAGTGTAATCACAGCTCAAGACTTTTCAGGTTTTTTATCATAAACTTCAGTAGCTGTCCCATTTAAAAAGTAACATTTCCAAACATCCATGAAGTCAGTGTTTAGAACCCCAAACTGTCCCTGAAGCAATGAGGACTTGCCAGCAAAGCCCGTGGGAGCTCCACAGGCTGATCCCTTTGTACATGTTCCCAGTGGGAAGCAGTGATGGACCCCAGACTGCCTGGGGAACACACCAGGGACCCCCCAGTGTCAGGCTGAGGAGGACTGGAAGGGTAATGAAGGGGGAAGAAGATCTGTTTACAATAAAGTTAAAGACCAAACAGATCTTAAAGGCAGAAGGGGTCAACAAAAGTTCCCTGATCAAGCAGGGAGTTCCAATAGCAACTTTCTGCACCCAGTCCAGGGAATGCTCCAATGAAATGTTACAGCCAGGTCACCATCAGTGAGAAATTATTAATTACTATTTTTACATATATATCTTAGAAACAGTAGGATGCATAACCTTTGCTTAGCTGGTGGTGGGTAGAAGGAATAAATCAAATATGTTTCGTTTAGTGTTCAGAGACTCTTGTACAAATTCAGGGATGCTGAATATTTTTTCCATGAAGTGAAGTTCATTTTTTTAAAAGGTTTTTTCAATTCAAGGTACTATTTGGGAGAAAAGTCAATAAACGAGAAGAGATTAGTTTCTTGTTTTGTATTAATCCTCAAGCTATTTATTTTGTATTTCTGTAAAAAAAAAAACAATGGTTTAAAGATATTTTAAGTTTTCAGAAGTTTATTCATCTAAGTTTATAGCACTGATGCTTAGCTCTATAGCCTGTAGATAATTAAATTAATTGGGGCCGAATGGATTACAGCCCCTCCTGCACTGGGGGGTACTGGGGAAACACAGGGCTCAGGAAAGCTTTGGCACCCACCATGTGAGACACCAGCCCATGGCAGCTGCTGTGGCACCATTAAAACTTTTTGCATGAAAAAGCCCAAGAATGTTTATTTTCGCTGTCTTATTTCACGTTTTGCCTGTTGGGAACAGATGTCAAGGGGAGGGGGGTTACCTGGGTGAGAGGGTTACCTGATTGCAGGTAGGAAATGGAATGGAAAGTCCAATCCTGGGGCAGGACCCAGCAGAGAATAAACCATGATGAGACCTTGGACATCCACTGCCAGCACAGGTGACATCACCATGCTCCTTGCCTTGAGTCACACCAGTTCCCACCTGCCAGGGCCATCCCTGTCCCCCCCAGGCTGCCCCAAGCTCCTCAGTTAAAGCCTTTGGCTGGATCAGGTTTGGAGGGAGCTGAAGGCAGCTCAGAAGTAGCACAGGTCCCTGGAGGGAAGAGAGGAATTCTAAGTGTGGCACTCAAACTTGTTTCTGAAGACCCTGCCCACAGCTGGAAAGGAAGGGTCTCCAGGGTAACTTTCTCTTCAAGAGAAGGCAAAACACCAGAGGAAAATAATTTTATTAAATCTCTGTTTAAAAGAGCAGGGGCAACTCACGTGTGAGCTCAGGTTGGTTTGGGTGGGCTTTTTTTTACAGAACAAATTCTCCCCTTTGTTTAACACAGATGCTCTAACACATGAACCTCCTCAGTGCCAGTTCAATGAACCAGGTAGACAATGGTGTCCCCAATGTCCCTGGTCAGGCCGTTCTCAGTGACACAGACGTGCCTCTGGGCCAGGTCGATGTGGAAGGTGGCTTGTTCCAGGATGGGAGTTTTTCCTGCCTCCTCCTTGCCAAGGACTGGAACACGGCGGGGCCCGAGCACGGGGTCATCAAACCTCATCAGCTTCACCTTAGAGAGATCTGCACAGAGAGAGAGCAGCTGCTCAGGCCATGCAGCTACACACAGCACCAACAGAGCTCACCACAGACATGCTGAACCCCTGGAACTCCCACACCTGCTCCAAGGAGACAGATTCTCATGGGAGTAACTGTTGTGTTCAGGTTTACACCAACACAACAATGTCCTTCAGTGGTTATACAGTGAGTTACCAACAGAAATGGGGATAAACCACACAGAAACACCAGCTCCTAACACCACATTCCAAGCACTGAATTTGCTTTACCTGGCTCAGGACTGGTCTGAGTAACTGAAGTTATTCCTCATTTTCTGAGGAATGAACTGCAGAGACTGGGAGGAAGAGGAAGGTGAGAGTTGATTTCAATACAATTCCCTATCAAAAGGCAGAGTAATAAGAGTGCTGGGCAGACTAAGAAGCCTGGGACCCTGCAGCTCAGCCTTCCTGCAAGTGCAGCCTGCCAGGCTGTGCCCAACAGCACACTGACACCTTCTGGGAAGACAGGGAGGGAGTCCCTGCTCCATCTCTCTGTTTCCAGCCATTCCCAAACTTCCAGCACCAGGAGCTGGCACATCCCTGCACGCACAGGGCATGTCCCCGTCTGTCACACCCCTGTGTCCCCTCAGCAGGTGGCACAGCTGTACACCTGCACTGGGGCTACCTTTGATGCCTCTGTCCATCTTCATCAGGCGCCTGATGATGGTCTCCCTGTTGTCCCCCTGCCTGATGTCCATCCTGGTGGAGAAGTGGCCATTGCAGGGCTGAGGGTTCACCAGGAACACGGACACCCCAGGCTGTGAGGAACAAACCAGACCTCAAAGGAGAGCCTGTGCATGTGATCCCCCAGGAGAAATGTGAAACTAAACCAAATAAACATCTGCTATTAATAAATCTTCCAGAGGGATGAAATCCCTTTAGAGCCTGCCTGGCCATACTGGATACCAGCATTGCCCCAACTCTAAAATGCAGTCCAAAGTGTAACAAGGGTTTAAGACATATTTAGGGAAATCAATTTACTTTTAGAGTTAGAAATATTCATACATGATAAACATTCATGTCTGATCAAAGTTTTTAAATGGCATATTTAAAAAAACACAGAGAAAAGTAAAGTTTCAAGTTAAGTTTTTAAATTAAGTTTTCAGACTTCCAATATCTGAATTTCTGATTTTACCTCAGTTCTGAATACAGAAAATGGTTTTCCAGGACAGCAGTCTTCTTTGATTTTATCTTCTGCTTCAGAAGCAAACTTCACCTCAATGTGATCCAGCTGTAAAAGAAAAAATGGGGGAGGAGGGAACAAGCAGGAATTCAATGGCTTTAGAGGGAAGAGCAGAGGTTACAGCCCCATAAAACAGCTGCTCATGTAGGAAAGGGGAAAGCAAACCTGCACTGACAAAGTAACAAAAGCACACCTGAACCCACAAAATGTTGTTTGGAAGGGACCTCTGAGGATCACCTACTCCCTGTGACAAGACCCCACAGTCAGTGTCTGAGGGCAGGGACCCCAGAGACCCCCCCCAGCCCCTCTGGCTGTTCCCAGCAGTGTGTCCCTGTTCTGCTCTTTCCCCCATGTCAGGGGGCTTGGAGGATTTACAGATAGTTTACAGAAAAAGTTGCTGCTCACTCTCAGCTTTGCTCTGACATGGGACAAGCCCAATGAAGTCACACTTGTTTCATACTGCACAAGTCACATCCAGATCTGCAATATGTATAGTTTCTAATTCTTAAAAAACAATTGGTTTGATTTTGACTTTTGGTGTTGGAGTTGTTTGGTTTTGTTTGTTCTGGGTTTTTTAACACCACATGCCTGAGCTGTCCCCTCATTACCATGTTGCCCATTAAACTAAATTCTGCTCACCATATGAAGCAGCACAACTGCTACCAGACTGGAAACCTCTCACACAGCACAGGGTGAGGAGCCCTGGCCAGAGCCTGCTCCTTGCAGAGGGAACACAGCCTGCTGCAGCCAACATGTCAGTGGAGGTGCCCAAGGACTGACTGGTCTTGCCAATGCCTTGAAGCAGCTCCTTCCCATTTCTTCAGCTGGAAATCTGAGACACAGACTGGCTCGGAGAAAAATGTTTCCTCAGAAGTGCCAGGGGACATCACTGTCACAGCTACATCCAGCACTGAGGTGACAACCAGCCCTGTTTTCTGGGGCCATGTTTTTAGCACACACCTACCCCTGTACCTCATGCCAACACTGAACAGATCTATATGCAATATTAGACAAACGGAAACAGAAAGTTGATTAAAAACTGTTACTTGAGCCATGCACACCCAGAAGTTTATGTCAAGAGGCTTAGAGCCCTAGGGAAGGCTGCTGCTGTCCCAGTCAATGCCAAGTAGTAGGTGCCAAGTCTGTACCAACCTCCAGGGAATTGGTCAGGTAGACAATGTTCTCCATGAGCACTGCACGCTCATCAAACTCCAGCTCAAGATCAAGAACACGAGAACCATTTTTCTCCAAGTTTTCCTGTGGGGGGTGGGGGTTGAAAAAAGTATTAAAACCCTCTAAAAGCTGCAAGTAAAATGATGCTTCAAAATGGCAAACTATCCACATTAGTCATGAAAAGAACAGGCTTGTAAATCCGAGAGCTCTCTGCTGGCACAACATTAACATTGGAGCAATAATTTTCTTGTAACAGGATTTCTTCTACAGGGAGCTGGTGGTGACACTGATGGGAGGAGTAAGAGCAATTAGAACACATTTTTAATATAGAACTGAAAAGGTGTTTGACATTCACAGTTATTTAAATCTCTACTTAATGTGCAGGTTGAGAATTCACAAAAATCAGTCAGCATTTCAGGGGTATTTCACAGCAGGAAACTCAGGCTTATGACCCAGTTTAAAATAAAGGACAAGCCCACAACACCTGGACGTGCTCACAGCGAGCTCTCTGCAGGGAAATAACAACCACTTTGTACATTAACATAAAAGTAACTTAATTAGTCCAGAAAGCCAGCAGCAACAGTCACAGGAGACACAGTATTAAAGGCAGTATAAAAACCACACCATTTTTTTTTTTAAACTAAAACAGAACTTCCTCTTTGGAGTTTAATCTGTCCCTGCCTGGCTCTCACATGCTGAGCCAGCTGTCTCCTTTGAAGCTCTGCTTTGTCAGCCTCAGCATGGTTGTGGTTTCCTGGTTTCCTCATCAGTTTAATGTGAAAGATTCCCTTTTAACATGGAACTGCTTCCCTTTGTAAATCACAGAGGTGCTCCTACATTTCAGCCCTCCTCTGATGAGTAGGAAGCAGAAGCAGAAATGCTCCTTGTACCCTGGAATTGATGAATAATTGGTTTCAGAGAAAGCCACTGCTCAGGGGAGTCTGAGCTCAGATGTTTCAGTGTCTCTGTGGGAAGCAGGCTGCTGCCCTTTGGAAGCAAAAAGATGGATCTGAGGCAAGCCTCAGCTCCTTCCCCCTGTGCCCTGGGATCACTCACTGCTGCCAGACTAAAGACATTTTCATGTTTCAGCCCTAACTCTTAGGACTGAGAGCTTGTCTGACCTTTCCCAGCTGGATCAGTGGATCTAACACATCCTTACTGTTCTTACAAACCTAGGAAGCTCCAGAACCGCTCTGTGCTCTCTGCTCCTCTGAAGGCTTCCAAGCTCCCATGAAAAGGAACAATCAGAACCCCAGACACAGCAAAGAACAGCTCCACTTAGAAAACATGATAAAGCTTATCATTATTACATGCATTTCAAAAAATCAAGCTAAAGGAGAAAAACTAATTTTCTTTTAAGAAGAAAAAGTAATTTTTTTAACACTCATTAAGATTTTTTCCATTACTGATCCCTCTCAACTTCTACAGATCATGAAAAGTCATCAAAAGGGTTTTAAATCATACACTACAAACCCCCCACCCATTTTTTAAAAAATTTTGTTAATTCTTTGCTTCTTGGCTCTCCCTAATTGCTGTATTGAGTTTTCATCTGCAACAGCAAGCACAAGAAAATTTCTTTAAATAAAAGGAAGCCAAGATTTTCATAGGCTCACATGACTCAGGGAAAATAATGGCCTATCAGAATATTAAGTGATAAACATAAGAATTACACACAAAATTCATAATTCCATTCAAGGCTCAGAACTGTCTGTTGTTTCCTGCCTTAAACATACTGCAATCAATCAACTCTGGCCTTATTCCAGTTTTCATGTCTCCAAAGTAACACTTGACTCATTTCAGCATGAAAAACTGGAGAAGTCAAATAGGATACATGTCAAATACAGGGGGATCCAGGTATGTTTGAAGTACAGATTATATCACCCATAAAACACAGAAAACACCAAGCCTCAACCAGATCCAGAGCTCACCTGGACTAATTCACATAGAGACATTTTTATTATGTAGTTCTTCTAGAAACGTAAAGGATGTTTACAAACAAACCCATGAAGATGCCAAATAAGCAAAGAGCAAGGGGGAGACACTGCACCCACAAAAGTCTCTCTGGTACCAGAACTGTCCCTCTGCCACTTACCTTAACCATGGCAACAAAGGGCATCACCTTCTTCATATACTTCTTCAGCTCTGGCAAGGTGTTCAGCTCACTGGCAATTACTTTATTATCTGGCAGCTGACCTCCATTGGCCTAAACAGGGATGAAAAAGCATTAAAGAGAACAGCTACAATGAAAACATATAATTCCCCTTCAATGTCATATACCTTTCCTGCTTTCCCATAAACACCAGCAAGGTTTGTCAGCATCATTGATTCCACAGACAGTTTTCTCATCCTTTTTAACCCAAACAGCATTTAACACTAACACAGAAAAAAAGCTTATACAATGCCCAAAGGTGAATACCCCCCAGAACAAATTCCACATGAGGAATACTGGTTTATCTCACTGCCACAAGCTGGAATAGTCAGGACTCACAAATCTATCAGCTACAACCCTGGTGTGCTCAAGCTGAGGATGGTTCAGGATCCCAAAATTCACACTCAGCAGTTTCTCCATGTCAGAAGCACAGATCCTTCTGCTCTTTTAATAAATTTCTTCTTATGATTGACATTCCATTTCAAGCTATTTGTGACCCTGCTGAGTGGTATACACTTACTCAAGGACTAGAACAAATCTTCTAAGCCCACTTGCAGAGTAAGACAGCAGTAGTCTGTCAGTCAACCATGTTTCCTCAAAAATATGCTTGTAAAGAAGAGTATTTAAAAGCTAACCACTTACAAATGGAAGAAACAACAGAGCACAGGCATGTTTTTACTCAGATTGTCAAAGCCAATGAAATGCAACTGTCAAATCAATGTCAGTCCTTGAGACATTTTCATTAAGCATCAAAACTCACTGGACAGTTGTAAAAGCATAAAGAAGATCCATTGGAATAATTTGGTAACAAGGTAGAGCTTATAAACTTTCCACAGATGGAAATGAGCCCCCAAAGAGCAGGCAAGCAGCTGGAGGGCAGAGGAGGGGACCAGCACCTGGAAGTGCCTGCGCAGGACGGACAGCGTGGTGTGCTGCCAGGGCGGGTAGTTCTTGGCCACGTAGATGGTACAGTGAGAAGGCTTCTGGGAGGGCTCTTTGGTGCTTTTCTGAGGAAATACAAACAATCAGGAAGGAGTCTGCAGGCAGCACAGAACTATCACACAGGCACACACACAGAGGAGCTCACCTTCCCCTTGGCAGGAGCCATGTAGCTCTTGAGGCGGAGGCGCAGGTCGTGAGCTGCCTCCGTCAGGTACTGGGAGGAGCGGATCAGCACCTCATCCACAGGCCCTGCTGCTGGCCACGAGGCCCTCATGATGGACTCAGCCTTGGGGCACAGCAAGACAGCAATGCATGGAGGTGAACACACGTTAGCTGGTGGGCTTCCAACCATTGCAGCTTGGAAAAGAGCTTAGCCACTTTGGACCCCAGTGAGCACCCACCCACAATGCCCTGAAGGAGGCAACAGCCAACAAGCACCTCTTTGCAAGTGTGTTCAGGACTATACATACAATCACAACTACCACATGGCTACAGAAGGCCATCTACAAGCAGAGGGCTTAAAAAAACATCAAAACTAAGCTTTATGCAGAAGAGCAAGACTATTGCATTGTTTCACTTAATTTCAGATCACCTCTTTGTAAGCAGACAATGATAGTGACTGGTATTAATGTTGCAGATACCATCACAGCAAGAGGCCAGCTCCCTGCAGTCACAATAAGCCAGTGGGACTCCTTGGATTCTGACACATATTTTCTACTTGTACATGAATAATATCTGAATAAGCCTGACATGGGTGTACTGAAAACCATGAAAGCTCAGATGTGAATCAATGACAGAAGTGAAATGTCAGTACCTTCCCCAGCAGGGACCAGATGTGCTCACACAGGTGGGGGCAGATGGGAGCCAGCAGCAGGGTCTGCACCTCGATGAACTGGAACACCAGCTCCCTGTGCATGCCCTCGATGGCCAGCTCCCGGTACTTGTCCTTTGCTGCCTGGAACAACAACACACCATCAGCCCTCTGCTGCCAGGGAGAAACACCCACAGTCACACACACACACCTCTGGGCTCTGACATGCCTCCAGAATGTGAGCAGCTTGTCACAATCCATTATTGACTTCTAAGAACTGTATTTTCATGAAGTACCCACGTGTGAATCTGCCAGCTGGCCACTGGATTTTTGCATTTATGTGGTACTTTAAAAAGCTGTTTATTGGCACAGACATAAAAGACAAAAACATTCACAGCTGTGTATCAGGTGCTGTCATCCCAAATAACTTACATACAGATACTAATAAGGACTAAGAAAAAGGCAATGAATATGATCTATCATTACACATAATTCAGCCTATTTAACCCTAGTCCTGAGAATCTCAAAGCAGCCACATGAAGGAGCATGTGTAATTCATTAAATGGAGCAGCATGGCTCTGCAGACACTCTGGAGACACGGTTTATGGAGGATATCAAAAAGCACTATGCTTCCAAACAATTTTGTTGATGAATTATCTTGATTTCTTACAAAGAAGAAGATATCACAGAAGATATAAAGAAAGGCAACACTCTTTTTAACGTCTTTTTTTAAGCAGCTTCTTGCTCATATTAGCTATCAGGACTATTTGCAGAATTGCATTTGCTTTCCTCTGGACCTCTGTAAATTGACACAAGCAGACCTCTATGATTCCACACTTATTCCTTTGAAGTACTCTTATTTCTTGACACAATTCTGATTCCAATTCAGCTGTATAATTAAGGATCAGAGACAGAAGGATCAAAAGAAATCCACAAAGTAACAAATACTGGGTGTCGCTTTCTTACACCTCCTACCTGAAACTCAAAGAAGCCAGTTTTCAGAGCTTCCTTAAACATCATCTTCTCATAATTTTGGTCTGTCTTCATTATGCCTGCATTCATCTCACTGGGGAGGGAAGGGAAGTGACAGCATCAATACCACAAAGTCTGCCCCACGTAATGGAACACTGTAAAACTGTCACCAATGCAGCCAAACCCCATAACCTACTCTGGAATGAGCACTGTTTTGGGGAATTCATTAACTTCTAGAAAAAAATAACTACAGGATTCCCCTTGCAAGGAAAAATCTGGCCCAAACTGTATTATTAACCTTGGTACCATACCTGGCAAAGACTCTGTCATTGAAGGTGCTGGCTGGGCCACTCCTCAGGCTGTCTCTGTTTGCAATCATCTCCTTCACCCACTCCACCCACGTGTAGAGACGTAGAATACCAGCATCTGCCATGGCCTCCACAAAGTTGGCATCTTCAACAGTGTCTCCAGCATCAGCCAAGGCCAGACGCATGCCTGGAGGAGAGGGGACAGCTGCCATGTGCCACCAGCTGGCCAAAGGAGCACTGTGCCTCCTGCACCCAGGACAGCTCACCCCAGCTGGGGTTAACAAATGCAGAGCCAGCCCACAAACTGCTTGGGCAGCCAGAGATGCCCCAAGGGAGGCACTTCCCTGGGAGAGGAACACTGCCCTCCTTGGGAAGGGACCAGGCAGACACCAGGAGAGCAGCACAGTCACTGCCCCAAACACGGGGGCGTGGAAGGAGCAGGGCACACATGGATATGCAGGGCACAAATCTGTCCACACCCCCTGCACACCAGCAGTGTGTCCTTGTGCTCTGGTCTCTGCAGGGAACACAGATCAAGCAGGCTGCTCCTGGAGGGGCTCAGCCCCAGGAGCAGCTCCTGGCTGAACCAGGTGTGCTAACACACATCCCAGTCTTCCAGCTTTTCAACAAGAACAGGTGGTAAGTGGCAGATTTATTGCCATTCAATACTCCAATAAACTCATCTGAGAGCAAAACTCTCATTTTAGTCGTTTTGGCATAATTGACAATCAGATGCAGGTCAGAATGCACTCACCATCTGCAGAAAACTTGTCAACAGCTTGAGTGAGGGTGAGGAAGTTGCCTGTTGATTTAGACATCTGAAAGAAAGATAAGAGTGTTTGTTTTCTCACACATCCCCTGTGTTGGTGGATAAGCAAGACAGGCCCAGCAAGGGTTTGGGCAAACAATTTTCTCATGAATCACAGCAAAAAACACTTTGGTACATCTGAATGAGGTCTGCAAAAGCAGACTCAACTCTGCATGCACTCAGTAACAAAATATAATCTCAGAAATTCCCTAAATTAAACTTAAATACTACTTTAAAATTGGCAGTTTAAAAATTAACAACCCTGTAGTTTTAAAAACAACAGTGTAAAAAGACCCTGCATTGATTTTTCAAAAAGGACTCCACTAGGGTTTGTTTTGGGTTTCATTTATATCAGTCTCCAAGGCCTAATTCCTGGGTTCAGCACTTTTAATTCAATTCAGTGCCAGAACTTGCACATATTACCAAGCTATTGGCACAAACCTTTTCCTCTCACTGCACCTACTCCAATGCTCTAAAAAGCTAAACTTTAGTTAAATAAATAAATAAATAAATAAATATTCCATATTAGTCTAAAACTTAACAGAAATGCACTGACCTCTTCACTAAATTGGTGAGACTACACAAGAGCTGACTTAAGAGCAAGTTCTACACAGAATCACAGGCAAGGCAGGTTTTTACCTCTAATGAATGAAAAACTGGAGGGCACTAGTGAAGAAATGTCTTTATTTCCCCTGCTTACACCCCAAGAAGAAGTTTCCAGTCTGGCAGCAAATGCCTGTTCTGACAACACAAAATCCACATTACACAAAACCTGGCCGTACCTTTTCAGAGTTCAGGAGCAGATGTCCATTGGCTCTCACAGCTACTGGCCACTTCTCTCTGTTTCAAGACAACATACAAATCTTTTGGCCAAGTAAATACATTTTCTCTTTTTAAAAAAGGAACAAACATTTTATGTTCCAGTTTGAGATTAACACCTTAAGTGAAATCTTCAAAAAAATACCTAAGGGTTGTCTTAAATATATTAAGGAGTGTCTCTGAAGATGAAAAGAACTACTGCATAAAGGCTAAGAATTGCAAGGTAGGGAGCAGTGCACCTGCAGCTGCAGTTTATTTACATCACCTTCCTCTGTTCAGATATTTTTAATTTAAAGGCCAGTGATTGGCACTGCCCAAGAGCACACCATAGTGCTGGGTCCACATCTCTACCCATGAAGGAAGGAGATATTAAATTACCCACAATCATCTTTACTATACATCAGAAGCCCACTTTTCCTATTCAGAGTTTTATACAACCCCTAAACCAAAGTTCAAGGGATTGAAAACAGTATCTTCACCATGAAAGCATCACACAATGGGCAAAGATTCTCAACCAGCCCTGCACAGCCCATGGGAGTATATGTGGCTCTTTTAACCATCCTTGAGAAGGAATTAAGGAGGCTTAATAATAAAGTCACATAAATTCCAGTGCAGGAATACAACTCAACACTGGGAAATCCATAGGAGGAGATAATGCAGAAAAAGCAGGGGAAATAATGGTAAAAACCCCTCAATTTCAGTAACTTCTATTATAGACAACTATATCAAAGCTGCAATATGAAAGAATACACATTTTCAACACAATTCTACATGTTGTACAGTCCAAAGGCCATTAGCAAATGCAACAGAACTGCAAATTCTCCAGCTTTACCTGCATCACATCCCAACTCACTTTTGTTCTGGCCACATGGCCACGTGATTGTAGAGGTAGTATGACAGGTGATTTGGAACCAGATCTTTGCCAGAAACTCTGAGATCCACAGGATACCAAAATTCAAACTCCTCCTTCAGCTTATCCAGCTTTTCTTTTGGAATCTCAGTTTTAGGGAATGGAGCTGTCTTGAAGAAGATGTAATCCCAAACCTCTTTGCTCATTTGATGTGCCCTGCACAGAATCAGTCCCACATTGCACAGTCAGCAAAAGCTCCTCACACTCCACAGCACTTTCTACAAGGCAGCTTAAACCTGTTGCTCCTTTCTCACAGCACAGTCCCTGTGATCAGCAAACATGGACAGAGTGCCCAGGGCCTTTGCCTCAGTACAGGTGAGTGAATCCAATGTCAGAAACAAATTCAGAACTGCTCAAGCCATGCCCTGCTTAAACTGCCCTTTGAGATTTCCCAATAAAACATAAAGACTCCCATAAAGAAAAAGTGATCAATAATAAAAGCATAATCTCGAATATCCTGGAAACCTGATCATTTCTTTTCCAAATGTCACCACCCAAGCCCCAGCCCCACCTGTGACCTTCAGCGAACACTGAGAGCCCCTCACTGGTACATCTCATGGAGCCAGTTCTTCTGGCTTCCCACAAGTCAAAGAGCAGGAGGACAGGAAAGAACTGCTGCACAGTTCAAGGCTGCCTCCTAAAGGGAAAACATTTGTGGTCTTTTCCCATTTCAAATGGAATGAACATTTAAAATGAATGTTTACTGCAAGACACACCTTACCAATTACTAGAGGTAGGATTCACATTTTGAAGGAAAATAGTGATGAGATGCAACTGACACCCACAACTCTGTGGCCACTGGGCTGGATTAACACACATCCTTCTTGTTTCCACAGAGATTTTTATTCCTGGCTCTCATAACTTCAGCAGAGTGCACCAGATACTGCATGCACTCCAATTCAATATTTTCAATCCAAAGTTTGCTATGTTAGCATCTGCTAAGGGCTTTGACCTGTGCTATGCAGAGAGGAAAAGCATTCTGGACCCCAAATACTTCCAGTACACATTAGAACAACGCCTCAGATGGTCTGTACTGCCAGTCCAGAATAAATCCTACAGGCACAGGTTTGCTGGTTTGGTTCTGGCAGTTCTTGTTCTACGCTTTAAATTCGTGTGCTGTGACTGGGCTTGTGTCTGGTGCCAAATTCACTGTAACTGAAGATGACTGAAAGGATGGGCCATAAACCCCCTTTTCCTTCACACCACAGAGCAAATATCAGTAAAAAGCATTTTCCAAGGCTGCTAGATGTTATCTACTTGCATAAAACAGCACTCTAATTGTACATGCTTAATTACATCAAATCTGTAATTCAGGGCCCAGGATGCTCACTTCAAAGCTTGTTTCTAGACATGAGTAGCTCGTGCATAGTTTCTCTGTAATTAGAGAGGTTTGAGCCCAAATGACAGCCTTGTCCAGTCTCAGAGGTATTTCTGTCTGTAAGAATCAGAATCTTTACTTAGGAAATGGTTTTCAGTTTAGTTACAGCATCAAGTAAGAAAAGTTTCCATTCCAATATGTAAACTACTCCAGAAATTAGTCCATAAACTACTCAGAAACAGAGCAGATGATTCAAGGCACAATCTGAAGTGTTTTATCAACTCCAGGCTGAGCTGTACTATCTCATCTCTCTGATCCCTTTCACCACACTTCAAAAGCCACTCCAACCAAGAGGTCCCATGCCTCCTCCCCCTTGCTCTGAAGACAAGCTGTAGATAAAAGATGGTTCTGAGCTTCCAGGAGAGTGACAGTGACAAAAAATAAGAGCTAAATCCTGCTCCCTCCCTACACTGGAGCCTACAATTTATTGTGGTGCACAGCAGTCTCAGCAAGCAGACACCTAAGCAGCCACTGAAACCCATTACCCAACAACCTGCCAAGGCCCATTTCAAGGCAAGTCAAACAAGTATTGAAAAAGGTGATTTACTCTCCACACAGTTCTTTCAGAGATGCTTTCAGAAGCATTTTTCCACTCTCTCTCTCACTGCCTATCACACTCCTCTCTTTCCTTATTGCCCCTCTGCAGACCTGTTCTAACTCAGCTCATGGCAGGTTAAGTTTAATAAAGATGCTTTTTACACACAAAAGCAAAGACTCAGCCTCCTTGGCAGAGCAATTTAGGAGATAAGCAAACCCAATTGAACAAGAGAACTTAGTGGTTCACTGTCCTTACCTGATGCCCAGAGGAGATTCTCCCTGGCCCCTGAGGTTCCCTCCCTGCAGCAGGTGAGCCACAGTGTAATAGGCCATGTAGATGGTGGAGTCAGAGAGAGACTCAATCAGCCACTGCTCATCCCAAGGCAAGCGGGTCCCTGGACAGGGAAACTGTGTCAGGCACCACCAGCACCACCTCCCCCCACAGGAACAACTCACAGGCACACATCAGCACCACCCCGACCCACAGCACACACCAGCAGCTTATCAGTTTCAGTGGAACACATGAACATACATACATACATTAGGACTCATGCTTGTGCTTTTAAAAATATTTGGTTTAAAAATTAAATTATGCATTTGAAGATTTTACTCAAGAACAAACAGCTGCTGATTTTCAATCTGTTTCCTGACACAGCTCAGCTCAAGAACATCTGCTGTGGGTTATAGTGCACATCTAGCAGTTGTCCCATGTCAGACCACACAAGATGAAGGCTAATCAGAATTCGAGGAGAAAACCCAAGAAATGGTATAAATTCCCTCTTCTGAGGTCCCTTCCAAATCAATGGCCCAGGCAAAAAGCTACCAAGACACTGCACAGACAACCTGTAGCAGTGCAAATATTACCAGCCCCAGGCACTTCCAACAATGCACACCTTCTCTGGGATGCTGGGCCAAGATACAAGTTGGACAACGTTGTTCCCACACTGCCCTACACCACTGGGGATGTTACACAGCATTTAAGCCTTCCAAATGAAACAAGGAGTACCATCCTTACAAAGCACCAACTGAGAAAGGAATGTTTTGCCTACCTAAGCCATACGTCCTGGAGCACGCATGCTCTTGTAGCCAACCTAAGGTGGCTTCGAAATTTCTCCTGGTCTCTTCACAGAACCTGTAAGAAAGAAGCTCTTACTGCCTTCAAACCCCTCAGACCCCACCAACAGCAGCCAAGTCACTCTCCTTTACAGCCACATTCATAACTCACGTCTCCAGATGTTGCAGGCACTCCGACGCCTGTTTCTTCCAGCTCACTTCACCATAATCTAAATACCTACAGTCAGGAGAGGTTCATTGTAATAAAGCAACCAAGAAGTAGTGTGCAATTGTACAGCTGGAGCAACTTTGTAACTCCAGCTTTGTTTCACTTACCACTGGTCACAAAGGGCCACGACACACTCATCAGCAGATCTGGACATAACTTGTTTCTCGGGTTCCATATAAATCATGGCTTCACCCTAACAGTTGAAAGGGCAATGAAAGCTGAGGCTTAAGTACTTAGCAAAGTATTGAAA
This sequence comes from Trochalopteron elliotii, assembly GCA_024734555.1. Taxonomy (NCBI): domain Eukaryota; kingdom Metazoa; phylum Chordata; class Aves; order Passeriformes; family Leiothrichidae; genus Trochalopteron; species Trochalopteron elliotii. The sequence goes on from JANPWX010000422.1 coordinate 190,087, forward strand.
ATCCTGACAACTTACTAAAAAGCATCCATTTTAATTTGGTTTTACAGCATTTACAGCATAGCTCTCACCACTGCCCAGACTCTCTGCCTCAGTATTTGGGTAAAATGTGACAATGCTTGACTCTGTACTTCTCTAAGGTACCAGCTCACAGCACGTTGTACAGAATGCATGAGGGAAAGGAGGACATAAACACAAAATATTCTCCACTGACTACGCCCCCCTGATTGAAACAGCTCCTAGGAAACCCTGGGGGACAGAGGGAGGGGGAAAGGCAAAGGAAAATGGGATGCTGAGCTTCAAATCTCCTTGCACACACCATTGGTGCTGATGCATTATAATGTGGACACAACAATGCCACAACAACAAGGGAATAATGACTAAATGCCTGAAGCCTCTCCCACTCCCAATCCTCATCAGGGAATCTCATTAGAGGGATGCCACAATCACTGTTTGTTTACTGCTCTCTTCTTCTGGAAGAGGAGCCCAGCAATGGGGCATTTGCACATCACACAACCTCTTCACTGGCTTGAAAGAGACTTGACAGTTCAGGTCCTACACTTCCAGTACCCTCCCAGCTATATTAAAGAATAAACTGGACACCAGAACACATCCTAGGGAGGGTGACAGAATAAGGCAGGGAACAAGAGAACTTTAATAAAGCTGCTCAGCCCACTCAGCCCAAGAACACCAGGTCCCTCTCTCTGCAGAGACCCAAAGCACCCAGAGGGCTGCAGAACCACACCAGGGGTTTCTCTGGCCACTCAGCCCTGTGTAAAGGACAAAATGGATAATTCAGAAGCAGCTGTGTGCACACTGTCACATACCTTATCCAACATCAGCTTCTGAATGTGCTTCTTGACATCTTGAACTTTTTGGCCTTTGTATTCATCCACCAACATCACCTATAAAAGATGGGTCACAGGAGATAATTTTTTTCAAAATTTAGCAGGAAATAGGTGCCATAAGTGTTCAAATCAATATAAGGAAGTAGCAGGTGCTGCAATCTTTGACATGCAAAAAATAAGAGTACGGGTGTTGGCTGTTTTCATTATGTGTAGTCATCTTTACCCAAAAACAGTTTGTACATATGTCAGCATCCACATAGAGGACAGATTGCAGAGTCAGAAATAAAAACTATTGCTTGCTTACAAAAGAACAGCTGAGAAATACACATGGTGAGCTACTGAGGTAAAGACAGGAGAAAGAAAAGAAAACAAAACAAACACCAAAAAATAATTTTAAAAAACCAATTAAAAAAAAAACCAAAAAAAAAACAAACCTGCAAACAATAACACCTTGCTCATTTAGTATCAGTTTCCCTATCTATACTTGCAACAAAACAGATCAGCTCCCCAGAAGGTGATCACTTGTTCAGAAACCAGGTTATAATGCTCAGAGAACATAGGAATGTATGAGTGGAAACTTTCTCCAATTCTACATCACTCCTCCAACTGCAGAACCTTACTGCAGGATGAGTTTAAATAAGAAGTCCTTCAGGACTTTTTTGGGAAAAAAAGACACCGTCCCTTCTCCTTGAGATATTTTTTTTTAAATTCTTTACCTGCCTTTTTTTATTCTGAGTTAAACTCACCAAGAAACCACTTACCAAAATCTTGAATTACTTACTCCCTCATAGAATCCTTTCAGGTACACTTTCTCCTTGGCCTCTGCAAGCTTCTCTCTGTCATTCTGGCTCTGGATTTTGAGCTCATCACAGATAAATGGAGCACAAAGGCTGCCATAGCCTGGGATATCAATGATGGGCACCTGAGAATTAAGAAAGGGCTGTCAAACCCCTCCTGCACCCCACTGGTCACTCTGTACACTCACAGCATCTGACACAAGTTACACAGGGTTTACAACAAGTTGCTGCAATTACACTCATGGCCCAGAAGTTCTGGAGCCCCCAGGGTGGATCCTGGGCTGCCCAGGGGTATCCTGTGACATGACCCCACCCCGAGTGTCCCGGGACTGCAGCTGGCATGAACCAAGGGTACTGCAGAACACTGGGATGGCTTTACTGTAACCTGCATTTTCTAAAGAAAACTGCCTCAGCCTCGAGGGAAAACTGCACTGCCACTGAGGGACTTCAGCTTTTTGCACCCTCCTAATCTGGTCATGAGGGCACTAAGTTTTTATCAACCAACAGGTTATCAGTGTAATGATGCATCCCATTTCCCAAAACAATAATTCCCATAAAAATAGATACTTTCCTTTCTTTCTGAAGTATAGCATAGAATAACAAATCTTGGTTGCAACCCTTAACAGACCAAATGTTGTAACTACAGGAAAATATGAAAATTTTAAGTTTTTCAGCTCTTTCAGCTGAGGACTTTAAAGAGAAACTCTGGAAGAGGAAGCACAGCTCCTGGTTCATTTCTCATCAGGGAGCAGAACATCCTGTGTGCTGTAGATGGGCCTGTCTGGGTGCACTCACCGGCTCAAATGGCAGGACCATTTCATCTCTGATGCCATACTTCACCCTCAAAGCCTTGAAAGTTGGGAGAAAAAGAAAGCAATAGATAGAAATCTTCTAGATTAAAAGGGTTTTATCCATTCATAGTGTCTTTTGTGCACATAATGTTTTATGACAAATCAGACAAATCCACTTCCCTGCCTTCTCACCATTTCTGACACCTGACAGCTCAATCCCCATTCTCATTTCCAGGTGATTCTTTGCCATAATCATCTACATTTTTTAAAAGGGGAAAAACTGATTTTGCTCTACCCTGAAATGAATGGACAAAAATTCAGTACCCAGGCACAGCTGTTCAGATGCTGATATACTCCTGCAGCTAGTAACCACCACTTTCAGTCTCATTTGAAATTCATAGAGAATCTTAATCTCAGTTTTGGAAGTCATTTCCACAACAGGAATTCATTTCTGTTTCACTGGTGCTCTTCTCTACCTTAACATGCAGCACAAGTTACATGATTCTGGTCCAAAACTCAGACCTGAAGTCTGATAAAACCCCATCTGTCTCAGCCCAGGTGGCTTAAACTTCATTTATTTTTAATTACTTTGATTTCAAGTTAGAGATGGCAAAATGCCAATTAAAGCCAGTTTCATTTTACCCACTGGATGTTCACTTCTGACCCTCTTCACTAAGGAAAGAGAAACTATTTAGTTAACAGACTGACCTGCTTCTTTTTCAAGTCTCTCAGGGCTGCAAAGTCATCTGGAGAGTCAGAGGGAACACTTGTCACCACCCCAGTTCCTTGGCAAAGGAAAAGATGAAACAGATGAAAGCATTAGTCCCCACATACTGAATCCAGTGCCCATCCAACAGGCTGTGCTGCAGAATTACCTTTATCCTCCTTGATGGTGAGCATGGGCAGGGCATATATGACCTTGTAGGTGGTGAGGGGTGCTGAAAGTGCAGCACCAAGGATCTCCTGAGCAGGACAAAGGAACAGCATTACAGTAAATCAGGTGCTCTCAGCCTGGTAGAGTAAGCTCTCCTGGCTGATATTCTTCAAATTTTCTGTACATTTTCCTGACACATTGCAAACAAATTAAATTCATTTTATATAGAGATACAGGACAAGGAGAAAGAACATATGAAAATGTGTGGTACTATTTGAAACAGGATATAGGTTATTTATTGGTAGATTGGTAGAAAAGTCAAATACCAAGAAACTTAAACTACTAGTATGTAGCATCAAGGCAGAAATGGCTTAGGAAGCCAGTGTCAAAAATGACATTAAACAAAGGAAGGAAAGCATATTGTCAAGGTATTCACACAAGATATTGACAAGAGGCAGTCAAGATGTGGCAGCTGTCTTCTACCTCACTAATTTGCTTGAATTCACATCTTGTCTACTAACAAAGGAAAAAACCTGCATTTTCTACCTAATTCTTCAAAGCAAGATCAAGAAAGATGGTGACAAGTTGTAGTGAATGGAGATCAAGGGATGCAAACAGCTGGAGGTGCTTTGTACCAGGATGAATAAACACCACTGATGACACTTGCACAAAGCAAAACAAGTTAAGCACAGCAAGCCCCAAAACCACTGACATTCACTACTCAGCTAAGAAAGCTTTTTCTAAATAACCCTTTCTAGCTATTACTTCTTCCCCTCCCTTTCCATTCGCTCTTCCCAGCCAGCAGAAAAGTGTTACCTAACACTATCCTTTCACCACTTCATGCTGAGGGAACAGGAATGCATCTGTCCCCAGCTAAGTGCACCAGGTTGTTCTCCCAGCAGCAGCTGTGGCTTGGCTGCCAAGGAAGCTGCCAGCTGCTGTGTTGTTTGTCACTAGAGATTTCAGTCACTCCAAAACTTCCATGATACCTCCTGCATTTTCTTTACAGTCAGAATTCCATCATCACCTGTTGTTTTGATTTTTTTAGTTTTCTGATGCTTACATTTTTGTACTAGAGTTTTCTCATGGACTGTAACATGAACAAAGTGATTGTTTTTGCATCCCTCTCTGTGACAGACTTCTAGTTTGACCAGTAGTCAGACAGGTACCAACCTCATCGCCCAGTCGCTGATCAAACTCCAAACACTATATAAATCGAAATCTGAAATAAACATTGTTGCCCCCAGTTTTCTTGCTTGCAAGTGTTTGAAATCTTGCAGTGCAGATTCTCATGCAGCTTCAAGAAAACAACGTATATTTTTAGCAATTATCTATTGTTTACATATTTCTGCTCTGGGAGGAGAAATATGATTGATGGTGATGTTCACCATCCAGGTCGAAGAGGTGGCAACCTGTGTAACCGATCTCTCGACCTCTGTACAAATGTACACAAGTATTGGAGTCAGATAATTAAAATAGAGAAGCTTTCCCTTGACCTGCTGTGCCTGCCTCGTCTTTCACGTGCCTGAAACTGTGGCAAAACATCTTTCTTTTTTGCCCTGACACTGACTGTGTGCGTATCGGTCTTTCCGTGTCCGTCTGGTGACCATCACGTCTCTAAGCACTAGCCCAGAGGACCAGGTGAGCCCGGGCAGCAGGCTCAGGCACTCACCTCCCCCATGAGCTCCTTGACCACGGGCAGGACGCCGCAGTCCCTGGTGAAGCCCTGGAAGGACATGTTCCGCGCCGCGCGCTGCGTGCAGATGAAGATGTCGCCGCTGCCCGTCTCGAAGCCGATGTATTTCATGTCCGGGCGCAGCCAGCAGTTGGTCTGCCCAAACATGGTCTCTGGCCTCAGCGTGGCAGCCACCAGGAAGATGTTTTTTCCTCTCAAGCCACTGTGGGGGGAAAGGTATTGAGTAAGTTACCAAAATAAAATCATTCCAGATAACGCAGAACAGGCTTTTAAACGGACGTCAACTTTCCAGCAACGCTTCCCAAGAGACAAAAGTGGGTCATTAATTCGTTGTGGGTTTTCCATTTCCTTTCCTTTTTTTTTTTAAATTCCATCTTGAGCTCCGCACAGACACAGCAAATAGAACAGCTCAAAACTCTGATCAGGTCTTTGAAGTGATGGAAAAAAACAGGTGAAATTAAATTCCACATTAGGCAAAACAGACTGTTTAATTCAGTGGTCAGTTCTGGCCAGGAGACAAGAGCCCATCTGCCACTAAAAAGTCAAGACCTACCTCAATTTTGCAGGGTAAGGTTCCAACACCTTCATTTTTATCAGTGTGTATTCTTGAGGCCCAACACCCTACAATTCCCACAAACAAAGCAACAATTAATAAACGAAACTCACTTGAGCAGGAAAGAAAATAAATCCTATTCTGTAGGAACCTAACCCAAACACGATTTAAGGAACTGATGATTTCCTCAGAGTAAATCCTATTTCCATTCATATGAAAGGCTGTTCACTAAAATGTAGACTGCAGAGAGGTTATACTGTATTCCTACAGCCAAAATCTTACTTGTCACAGACACTGTCTCAGCAACATCTAAGTTAACAACAACTTGTTTATTTAGTTTCAACAGATAACAACACAATGAAGTGATGCTGCTGGCACAGATTGCCAAAGGATCACAGAAACCAGCTACAATGCAAAATACTATCCATAGTTCCAGACAAATCCTCAATTAAGTCCTCAAGAAAGGACTTAATTCAATTTTCACATGCACTGACAGCTGAGAGCTAGTGACTCTGTGCATCCAAACTATGATTTCCTCCAAGATACAATTTACTTTCCATTCAGTATTTAAGATCATAAGCAATGCATAAAAGTGTCAAGTAAAAATATTACCTCTCCTGTTTGCCTGTCATGATCCATGCAAGGCTGTCCATCTTTAGGAGAATAAATTGTGTATCTAGAAAAAGGTCCATTTTTATTTAGCAGTGAGTAAAATAGTGTATAGAACAAGAAGACAAAAAAAAACCAGCTCTCTGGGAAAAAAAGACCTCTTAATAGTATTTTCAAATTTTGTGTGGATGTGTTTCCATTAGTGACAATGCTCAGTTTTCACAAGAGCTTTCAGAATTGACCCTTTTTTGCTTGGAGCTGGTACTCATGGAAAAACCAAACTCAGAAGACAAATCTCATATGCTTTGTTGGCACAAAAACTACACTTCACCACATCAGGCAGAGCACCAGCAATGAAAGATTCTGCTTTCATGCGAGTTAAAAGCACATTCTAGAGACGTGTGACAGGGCTCTGTCTTTGGTACAGCTGACCTTATCCACATTCCCAAAACTCAGGGCTGAGTGGCAGCTTACCGTTTGCCAAACTTGATCTTATTTCTTTCCTTCAGTGTAAGGAACTGCCATCGCACAAAGGAATCATAGTAGGGATTGACATCTGTGGTAATGAAGGAACGCCTCCAGTCCACCTGAAAATGGGCAACAGGCTCCAGTGAGTAAGCACAATCAAGAAATCAAAGGAATCTCATAATACCATAACTATTATTTTAAAAATAAAATGAGCTTTCTCTCCAAAAAGACAATGCAGGTACGTATCCCACAAAGGGTGTCAGCTTAAACACACATCTGTGCCTGCTCTCCCAGAGCAGAGATGTCAAAGATTTGAGGTCCCTCCACTGACTGAGAAATTTAGAGGTTTTGTAGCAGTTTTAAACAACCATTCAAGCTGAATTTCAGCACTGCCTCGTTTCATCATCTTTATTTCTCTTCATTTTCAAAAATCTGTTGTCAGCAGGACAAGTACTTTCAGGCAGAAGAATGATGTGATGTTAAACAGAACTGCTGTCAATACTGACTACAGACAAGTTATCTCACATGGGAACCACAGCTCATAATGTCTTTATTGGACTCATTTCCAGCTGTGACCACTGGGTACAAGCTCTATATAAGAAAGCACTTAATTATCACCCAAGAGCATTGAAAAGTCAAATGACTAATTCCATAAATATCAGAAACATTCCTGGAATTCTGGTGGTACTACACAGAAAATCTCAAGGAGAAGCAGCACGTTCACAACACAGAAGCAATACAGGTCTGGCTGCCTGTATAACCGAGGTTAGGATCACCCAGAGTCACCTTCAATCCCATGCTCTTCAGATCCTGGACAGCAAGGGGAGGGAAATAATCCAGCCAGTGCTCAGCTTCAGAAAAACTGACCACTTCTTCATCAGACAGACCCAAAGACTTCATGATGCCCCACTGGTATTTGGAAGCACCAGTCTTGGCAGCAGCCTTGCTCTGAAAGAACAGCTGGGGTTAGGAAGAAGCCACAGTCTTGTCACAAGAGCATCTGCCTCTGTTAATGTCATGGTTTCTGATTCCAGATACACAAGTTAATACAAATATTCTCACACTTTCCCTCTAACAGTGAGGGTAATTGATCAGGGTTTCCAATCCACACCCTGTATTCACAAGTTTCCATTCCACCATACCTTGTATTCACTGCTCATTCCCCAATCCTCCTCTTCCCAACTGTTCCATGCCAACGTCCACAACACCTGCAGAGGCTCTGCCACAACAGCCTGGCACAGAATTGCCTGTTGTTGAGGCCCTGCTCAAACCCATGGGGTTTTGCACTACAGAAAGGTGGACAGCCCTGCACCAAAAACGTTTGGTGCTGTTGTCCCTTGAGGATCTCCTGTCTGCCCCCAGCAGTGACCCAGGCAAGGTCACACCTTCTGTCCTGCAGAGCAGCCAGAACCCCAAACCCAGCAGCTCTGGTGGGACAGTCTCTTGAATGTACATAAACAACACACAGAGCATCTCTAAACTTTTCCTAGACTTGAGATACTCCCCAAATCCTAAATCTCATTTAAAGCCTGGTAAGTGAAAATAGTTTGGATGATTTTACTGAGCCTATCTAAAAAGAACTGGCTAGATATCAACTTAAAAAACAATAACCAGAACAGCAGGAATACACATCCTCTACCTCTGAGAAAGCAGGATTATTTCCTATAACCTGCTTATGAATGATTTAAAAAAAAAAAGAGAAAAAAATTAGAGTATTGCTGAGGATCTGATCTGGTTTTTCTCAGAAAACCATTAGGCAGTGCATCAGCTTACCAGTAAGGGCTCATGCATTAACATGGTATCTCTGGAACCATGCAGTTAAATACATTTTTTCAAGTCTACCTTAAAGGTAACTCATCTACCTTGGAAAAAACAATAAAAATCTTTGTGTTGAGGTTTCCGTGAGCCCAAAGGAGGAAAAGACTACAATGTGCACACTGAAGTTTTGAAGGCACAGCTGTCAGTCCAGAAAGGCTTGCTTGAAACTTTACCTTTTTGCCTTTTGCTTTGTCTTTGATCACAATTTCTTCCTCTTTTTTACTAGAATTTTCTTCCTCTTCCTCCTCCTCATCAGGAAATTCCGGTGGGCAACCATACAATTCCATTTCCCTTTTCAGCTTATCTGCACAAGCCTGAACAGAGTTATTGGGAGTGTGTCAGCCAGGGCACCAGCTACAATCACAGCCAAGGAGTGGGTTTTACTGATAAAATTTTGCATTCCACACTTTAAACTTTTTCTGGGCCCTGCATTAACATCTAGGAGATCCTGCCACTTCCAGAACACCTTCCAGGACAGGAAGAGGTTTACTGTAAGGATTTTCTTGCAAAGGAAACATACAACAGGTAAAATTCAGTCTTCCAACACTTTATCTTCTAAAGTAACATTATAGCTCAAGCACAACACATGACTATTACAAATTCAGGTCCTAAATCACACTACCTTGGTGAGTTTTTAAATAAACTAAGGTGATGTTGGGGATGGACAGTAAGCAAGGCTCCAAGCAGCCTTAGGGATATAAACCCCATCAGAAACAACCCCCAGGAACTGCAGAACTCTCACCTTGATGGGCATCCCTGTGCAGTGCAGCCCAAAGGGAAACAGGCAGCTCCTCCCCTTCAGCCTCTGGTACCCGACTGCAAACTGCAGAGAGGGAAAAGGGAACAGCTGAAGTGGAACAGGAACAGCCCAGGCTGAGCTCAAACACAACTGTGACACCTTTAACATGCAGCCCTGACAGGGGACAGAGCAGGGCAGGAACTCTGGCAGCAAGGTGAAACCCTAGTTTGTTTCCTGCCCCTGTGGCTGCCAGGCTTCAGCTGCCTCCACCAGACCCCAATGGGTGCCAGAGGAGGGCTCCTGTGGAATCCCACCCAACAGCACCCAAAACCTGCTCCCACACAGAGCACACCAACAAAAGGGACACATCTCTTGGGAAGTTTGAGCCAGTTAGCAGCATATCCTAAAAAATCTCATTTCAAAGAACAAACAAGGGAAACATCTGCAGCACCATCTCATCAAATTAAAAATTACATTAATGGAATTTCCCTTCAGCAAGCAGTATTTCTACTGAAAATGTGGGAAAAAAGGAAAGCTTAGTAAGTCATTACTAAAGCCACAAAGGAATTGACATGGCATCCTGTTAGCTCAGAACTGAACTACAAAATCAGTATTTGATCTAGAGTGGTATTTAAAGGAATGAGCAAAGGAGAATTTTTACCTCACATTTAGACAAGGAAAATGTGTGTCCCAGGTGCAGGCGGCCATTCATGTAGGGGTAAGGAAAAGTAACAAAGTACTTCCCTTTGCTGAGAAGAAAGTCAAATAATTAAAACACACAATTAGCTTTGTAAATGATCATCAGACAATACACCAGCAAAACAGGTGACTGGTATGTTCAGCTGTTATCAGCCCACAGTGACATTTAAATATTTTCCTTGTCAGTAACATGAGTCTTTGATTTTAAAGAGTTGATACAGTAACAGGTTTTATCATGTCAAAAAATAAACACAAAGGAAAAAATCCACAGAGGACTGACATCACACAGAAACATAGAAATAAATATAACATGTTCCCAAAGGTAACAAATTCTAATCCTGCCTCTGTAAATTAATTACAGCAAAGGCTTAAAGTCTTTTATTTAATCTCCCACTGTGTGAGTTCAGATTTTATGGGCACACTGCAAGTAATCCCTCCTTTCACAGGGATATATTGTTGCAGGGTGTTTCAAAGACGTATTATGTTGTTGGAACCTGAGCTCTCAAAGCAGCTAAGAAAATATTTACATTCAGGACACTGAATTTCTGCCTTTACCTTTGCACTCTACTTCACACCTTGTCTCCCCCCTTCACACACTCCCCCAATCCATTAACATCCAGGAATAAAGGCCAAGTCATTTGTTTGCTTGCAAAATGTACAATTTAAGAACCTGCCACCTGTTACACCACTTCAGTCATTATCTTGGTTTAATCTGACTTTCCCACACACCAAATATTAACCTCACACTGCCAAGGTCACTGCTTTTCCAGTCAGAGACCTTCCCACAGGATTAATGCTGTTCCCCAGGCAGCCTCTGCACACCTGTGGAGAGCACAGATCCCACCAATTCCAAAGGAACTGTGCTTCCAAGCATGCTGTTCACTCCCAGAGAATAAACAAGTTTCTCAGGGTTTTCTCTGGGGCAGAAATAAAAGCAAGAGTCCTCTGGTTTTCCCCAGCAGGGCAGAGCACTCTCTGCCCCTGTGAAAGGCTCTTCCTGCCCACAGCTCTGTTCCAACCCCTCTGGGGCTGCAGCCAGTGGTGGCCAAGGTGGCCCAGCCACGACTCCCCCAGGACCTTCCTCCATCCCCACAAACCTACAGCAGGCTGCTCTAGAACAGGGCCCGGGATTTTGGGCAACACTCCTGCTCTCTGTGAGGCAGAGCAGGACACACCTTCCCTTCCCTCAGTGTGAAATCTCCCCAATGGTGAGGGCTCACACTCAGGAACCTCCTCCATGTCGGAGTACAAGTCACCAAACAGAACCTGGTTTTGAGACCACAGAGGGTACTGACACTGCCAGGGAATGAAAAAGCTTCTCTCATCCTGCTGGAGCTCAGCCACACACACACTTTGATGACAGCCCTTTATGTCATCAGCTGCAGAAATGCCAGCAACGTGTGAGCAAGTCCCTGCAGCTGAGCCATGAACACTGCTCAGTACAAAGGGGCCACATTTTAAATAAAAAGACATTTCAAGCAGTAAAAAACCAAGTACAACAATACCTCCTCTGGTCCTTCCTGTCTGCAGCATTGACCTCAAACACTCGATCACGCTCCCACTTCTGCTGGACCTCTCTCTCAATCTTCTTCAGGAAATCCACTTTCGCTGTTCCTTTACGCTCCTGTCCAACAGAGAAAGGAAGAGAGGTCTGGCTGAACAGGGTGAGAAATAACAGCACTGTGAGCTATCAGAGACTACTCCTGATCTCCTTGTCTAAGGGCAGGCACTGCTCCAGAGCATGCAGTGAGCCCTCCCAGCAGAGGACTCTGTAATCTCTGTAATCTCTGTAATCTCTGTAATCTCTGTATCTGAGATCCACCCTCTGAAACCGCCCCAAGATCTGCAAAGTGTTAACATCCGTGTGCCATGGCACACACACACACTGGCCATCCTGCCAATAAAGAACAAACTCAGACAGGTCTGAACTGGGGAGGTAGAAGAGGGTATCAATCATAAGTGAAAACACCCATCGAATTCTGGTTTTATTCCGGACCTTCCATAAACCCATGTGATGCATTCTCCTCTTGATGTACATAAAGCAGGAACAGCCCTCCCTATGCCAGGAAGAGGGCCTGGTAACAACTAACTATAGTACACCGAGTTCGCCAGGTAAAGCATTCCAAGCGATTTTAATTAAATCAGTGTTCAGTGGCCCTTCTCCTCATTCTTTTATCACATAACATACGGCAAGTATTAAAGGATCTTATTCTTCCAGCATATAACACACAGGAATTGTTAAAGGACTCACGCATTACAGACACGCATTCTGCACTCATAAAGGTTGAGGATTTAGCTTTTTCCCATCAAAACCAAGATACTCCTAAGACCTTTACACCAAGGGGCCGCAGCCGCCGGGCAAAAGCCCCGCGCACGCCGCTATGGAACGCTCTTCCCGGAGACTGCGGGGCCGAAGAGTGCCCCTG
>JANPWX010000422.1:215952-228135 GCA_024734555.1 Trochalopteron elliotii
GCAAGGCTGCCTCCTCCTCTGCCTCAGAACCTGCTCTACACAGTGTCAGAACGTAAGCAAATGCCTTTTGCTTTAAATCTGTTTGTTAGAAAAATTCTAAATTCTCTCTGTTGGTGTGTCATTAGAAATTATGGTCTGTCTTCCTCCAATATGTACAAATCTAAAAAGAAGTCTGATGGCTCTCCCTGGGTCAGCCCATCATTCATTCCAGAATGGAATGGCAGCAGTGCTCTGTCCTGGTCTGAGGAGGAACACTGTGGGAAGCTCTGGGTTTCATGTGCTCACAGCAATCCAATTGTACCTTCATCTTCAAGCCATTCAGCAGGACATTAGTGGGTGAAAGATGGATCTGCAAACCTGTAATAGCTGTTTAACTTTGGCTTTATTCCTCTCCAGTTTGGACTAATACAGATGAGAGCTTTTTTTTTCCAGCTATATGTCACAATAGCCCGTACAGTCCTCATCAACATCAGTAATTTTTCTGTTCTTTTTCTGGAATCACCCTGGTTCTAGCTTTCAAAAAGTTATTAGCATTCACTGGACACGTCCCACTTCCTTAACAGAGCTCAAAAATTTTAAAAGTATGTTTCTATGAGGAGAAAATAGCAAAATACCTGGAAAGTCCTAGATTGCTCAATTTAAATACAACAAAGTTTATTTCTTTGATAATTAAAGGATTAATGGCATTTCCATGCTCTGTATGACCAAAATAAGGTAATTAAATGTCAGTGTTTTATAATATTCTCATCTGGGGTTTTTTACCATAAATATTCTGATTTTTATTCAAAGAGGGGATCTAGTTCAGTTTATGATCTGTGTCATTTTATTTGTGATTTCCATGCTTTTCAGAACTTCAGACACTCAGATTTCTTATTAGATAATCTTTTCAGTTATCCCCAAGTCTTGTTGGGTGTTCAGGTGTCACCATCTGATCCTTTCAGCTCCAGAACTTCTGATGGGTGATTCTGCCTGTTGGCTCACAGGGCTTCACAGTAATTCTGTTCTCCAGAACCTCTGTGGAGATTCTCATGTCCTGTTCTTGGACTGTTGTGGTAGCAGCTGCTGGTTGCCCTCTTGCAGTCAATCATGTTCTAAATCAGGGAAGAGGAGTTTGTGGTTCAGCTCCTTTGAGGTTAGAGAAAGTTCTTGTTTTACAGTGTCAGGCTCTGCTATCAGTGTGGATATTGTGGGGCGTCTATTTTTAACTGTAGAGTTGTCTTTGTTGCTGCAGAATAAGGAGCTGAGATTTTGGAGAGGTTCATATCTGTCATGTTCCCTTGTACATCCTTGTTCCTGGATGTACTGTTCCTGTGGAGACTCTTCACAGATTTCATTCATTCTAGTTCTCTTACAGCTTTTCCTTTTTAAGGTTAAAAAAATGCATTATCCTCAATTTGGACCTTGGGCTGGAGGAGCAATAGGAGTCAATTCTGTCATCTTGTATTCTTGTGGTGACCCCTTCTAATGAAAATGATCATTAGTACCTTACTTAAGCTAGGCAGCTGATCTCACTCTTACATAAAGAGAATTCAGTAGGTAAGTATTGGCTCCATTACCTCATTTCTCAGCTTTCTTTGGTTGAAATCATTTAAGTATGTTCTTCACCTAAAGTTCTTTTCTGAAGAGAACTAGACTGTTGGGCAGCAAAGGCTGGAAATCTCTTTGCATCTTAGACTCTAGAGTATAAATGCTGAAACCAAAGCCTGTGTTGTTGCCCTTAAAACACTGCCAGATGTTGTGCATGCTGTCACACAGGCACCTCAGGCCTTTCCAGGCAGTGGATCAGCAGTACTCTGTATTGTGACCTGTGTGCTTTGGACAGGCAGTGCCAGAATAAAAACCAAAAGAGAATGTGTCCAGATAGGCTAGGCCTGAGGATCAGGTGAGGGTTTGCAGAGGCTGCACAGGTTGGCTGTACCACCTCTCTTCTTTCATCCAAGACAGCTTTTGCCTCTTGGACATCCGTGCACTTCCTTAAAGGAAAATTAACCCCGAGTCTTAAACTCACTTGAAAAATTCTGTCGTTTCTCTCCTTTTTTTGTAGATACATATGAGCCAGATGGCTATAACCCTGAAGCTCCTAGTATTACCAGTGCTGGTAGATCTCAGTATCGGCAGTTCTTTACGAGAGCACAAATGCAGCGTCCAAATCTAATTGGCCTAACATCTGGGGAGATGGATACAAACCCTCGAGGTAGGAAGGGTTCTGCTCATTGCTGTTGCTATTTTTATCCAAGACCGTCAACACTTTTCCCTCTTTTCAGGCTGAAAACACTAGTTTTTCTCACTGATCTAGTGTTTCAGAGCTTTTTTTTTTTTTTTTTTGACATTTCTACCTTTTTTAAGTGCTAACATGCCCATATAAAGTCAAAGCAGCCTTTTTGATTAAAAATAATCACTTGCTCGGGAATGCTACAAGGGTTTTGTTGGTTGGTTGGGGTTTTATACCTCTTAAGCCTGTGAAGGTATTTTCCAGGTACTGGGAGTTCCTAAAAAGAAAAACAGTGCCTAAAGATGGCTTTAGCAGGGCAGTCTGCAGACTGCCTTTGATCTGCCATGGGCACAGAGGTGATGATCCAAGCTCCTTGCCTTGGCTGTTGTGATGGCAGTGAAGAAGGGAACTGTCAGGGCATGATTTGGTGCTTCATGGTCTGACTCTTGTCAGCCAGGTGTTCTCTCTGAAATGAACATCCCAGGTATCATTCCAATTTCCCAGCTCATGGGAATCCCAGTCTGCATTTTACATAATTCCTGGTCCCTGCCTGAATGGATGTGGCTGTTGGCCCTTAGTGGTGATGTGTACAAAGTATCTTTTAGGGAAGGGGACAAGTCAAGGCTCTTCAAAGTTTAATTGTGGTAGCAAAACTTTCTTTCTCCCTTACTTTTTCCTGCCCTGATTCTTAAAACCAACGTTAAATTTGGGGGTTTTTTACTACACTTCAATATTTCTTACTCAGTAGATAATAAAGATTATTTTATTTTCAGTATTTCCTTCCAATGACTCATCTCATAAGGAATGGTTAAATATTATTGTAGAAATTTCTGTTGCTGTTTGGATCTTAATGATCACAGAGGCAGGGTTGGGGCGTGATTGCTGCCCCTTAGGTTCTCTCTGAGAGCCCATCCCAGGGGTAAGGCAGGGGTGAGTGTTCAGTGGTCAGGCCTCACACAACTTGTTTTACTGTCTTTGTCACAGGTGTGAAAGGTTTGCTCTCAGATCATCCTCCACAGTGAGGATGCCATGCCCAGAAATGCCCAGTCTCTGTTCTCACCAGTGTAACCAGCAGAGCCCTGGCTTATATAAAAGCCATAGAAATTGCTGTATAACTCAGACTTCTTTTTAGGGGTTGAATATTTGCCATTCACAGGAGACTAACACCAAGGGCATAATCTTGAAAAGGTTGCAAATAAATTTCTAGCAAGCTTTGTGTTGGTAGAATTTGCTTCAGATTTTAAGTCTAATGTCTTAAAAGAGTGTAATAGTTAATTAACAGTTTGTTGCTGAAACCTGGTGTGAGGGCTGGCAGTGGGATAGCAGTGGTAAGAATGGGTTCCTGCTTGCTTTTGCTCTGTCAAGGGTTCACACAGGGCAAGCTGGTTGTTAATTCAGCCCCTGCCCATTGCAGAGCTCTAACCTAAAGCCTAGAGATCCACCCATGGTTCTTTTCTTCCTTTTCTGTTTTGTTGGGATTTGGGTTTTTTTTTTTTCTTTCTCTCCTTTTCCTGCAGAATCTGAGTTTTTAGTACCTGAAAAATGAAGTTTTAGCTTTGTTTCTTCAAGCTAATAGTAATCTTAAAGGTCAAAACCCATCCCTCCCAGGTGGACCATGTGTGTTTCTCTCAGGATGTTTAGTTAGGCTAGGGAATGATCTGAACAATTTTGTTCAGAAACAAAACTGACCGATTTGGTAAAGTCTTCCTAATGTTTATGTTTTTAATCTCAGTTCTGTTTTGCTGTGTGAAAGCTTTTCCATGTGTGGTGGAATAACACAGACCTTTTTCCTTCCCTCCAGCTGCCAACATTATCATCCAAACTGAACCTCCCATTCCCATCACAAATAACAGCAATGTCACTAGAGTTGTCCTGGAACCAGACAGCAGGAAAAGATCTCCAAGCAGCATGGAATGTCCACCATTGAAGAAACCTTGGTTGGGAAAGTAAGAATTAGCTACAGATGTTAATTCAAGTGTGCTCAATTGCTGTCAGTGCTGTGAACGTTGCTATTCACCAGTCTCTGTAATTTGGGTTGGTTAGGTCACAAAGGCTGTGTCCACATAATTTGGAGACTAAATATGGGATCAGGGGGAAGATCTCTTTTGTTAGTGTGTAGAGGGTGTACTTTTTAGGGGGAAAATGCCATTTTAGATGTGTGTTAACATTTTGTGCCTTACTTAGGCACCCATGTACTTATCTGAACTCTTCCTGTTCTCCTTTTCTCTAGGCAAGTAAATAACAACCAGAATAAGCCAGGGTTTTTGAAAAAGAATCAGTATACTAATACAAAATTAGAAGTTCGAAAAATTCCACCAGAATTAAACAATATTACACAGCTCAACGAACACTTCAGCAAATTTGGAACTATTGTAAATATTCAGGTAAAAAAACAGCATCCAGTTTTATGTCTGAGTATGAGTATTGAGTGAGTCTGAGTCTGAGTGTGTGAGTATTTTATTTTCCCTGAAGCATGCTTGAATACTGCATGGTTTCTTTGAGAAATCTAAGTGGAGACAAATGGGGAAAGGAGGTAATCAAGTTCAGAGAAACCTTTTCTTGGTCTACTGTCTATTATTATCTTAACATATTGGCTTCTGCCTGCATGATGCCTAATTCTATTTGAAAGGCTGGCAGGTTTAACAGTGTCTAAACTAACTCAGGTTTTTGAGCACCTTGTGTATAACTTTTGAAAGAGGTGATCTGACAGTTTGTCTTGTACAATAGTCTTATGGTATTTGATGGTCAGGATTTTGACAAGGATGCTACACAAGAGTCTTTATCTGCTTCAGTTTGTTACCACTTGGCATCCTAGAACTGGCTCTAACTTTGGTGTCCTTGCCCTGTAAAAAACAGAAAAAGCATAAAAATATAGTAGCTAAAATAGCATTTAATTTCCCTTTATTTTTCTAGACATAATGGTTGTCTCTCAAGTCCTCAGTTAGAGGTCTAAATAAGAGACAGATACCTGGGAAGCCTCTGTATTTCTTGATAACTTTGTCTTAGCCCAGAAGATACTGTGGTGCTTTCTGCTTCTCTCTAATGAAATAATGCATTTCAAACATGCCATCTCATTCACTACACTAGAAAGTGTGAGATAGATACATTTTTATGGCTGTGATACTGATTTTTAGAGAAAAATATGCTTATTCAAGGCTTTGAGATGCTGCTGCACTGAGGGTGTGGTGAAGCTTTGCACTGTGCAGCCTCAGGCAGTACTTGTCCTTTGGGAGAATGGGATAAAGAGCTTTGGGCCAGCACCAGTGATACCAGACATTCCCCAGGGGCACTGCACAGTGCTCTGAGCATGTGATGCTGTTGGTGGAGGGGTCTTATTCATTCATTCTTTCATTTATTTAAATGTATATAGGCTTTGCTGCAAGTACGTGTAATGTTTGCCAAAAGCTACTTCACTTTAATTACACAGAGTGTCTTTCCAGTGTTTTGACCTGTTGATACAGTGGATACCCAGCTCATCATTGCACATTGTTTGTAGATGGGTTTGCTAACGATTGAAATATTGTCTTCCTTGAGAAGTAATGCCTTTGTGACCTTTTGCTTTAGGTGGCTTTCCAGAACGACCCTGAAGCTGCTCTCATTCAGTACCTGAACAACGAGGAGGCGAGGAAGGCCATCTCCAGCACAGAGGCGGTGCTGAGCAATCGCTTTATCCGGGTGCTGTGGCACAGGGACAGCGAGCAGCAGCCCCCCTTGCTGCAGCAGCAGCAGCAGCAGCCCCCCACCCCGCAGGCCCTGCAGCACCTGCAGCAGCAGGCCCTGGCCACGCCGCCTGCAGTCACCGTGCACAGCAGCCTGGCCAAGGTGCGTGCTGTCAGTGGGCTCAGCAGTGTTCCCAAGTGGCTGCTGCTGCAGAAAAGCAGAGTATCTAACCTTGGTGTTTTCAAATTATGGATACACAGGTGATGAACAAACCCCTGGCATCTGGTGCCTACGTCCTTAACAAAGTCCCAGTGAAAAGACGCCTTGGAGCAGCAGGTGGGAGCCAGCCTGAGCTCAGCCAGCCTGGGGCTGGCGTGGAGGAGTCTCAGGTATGTTGACAGTGGACCATGGTCATGCTCTCAAGTACAGCTTTGGCTTGTCAGCCAGGAAGGAACAAGCAAAGAGGACTTGTGAATTGTTCCCACTTGGTTCTGTTCCTTTTCAATAATGTTTCATGCAGCCATGGTCAGTCACTTCTTCCGTCTTTCATCAACTGTTTATGTGGAATAGGGACAATGACTTTAGGAGTTATCAACTACAACACTATCAGTGCTGTAAATAGCATAAAATATTTTTGGCAGTGCTTGATAGTAAATGAATCTGACAACCTGTATGTGAGACCAGGCTTTTGTTGACAAATGTAATGACTTTCCCAGTAATTTTTGAGCTTATGCTGTGCTGTAACAGCAGTGCTAGAAGCTTAGAGAGTATTTGTACACAGAGTTCAGGCCCATGCTGTTCAATTCCCTCTGATACTGTAGTGCAGCATGTGTTCTGGGCCATGGGGAAGTCCTTTTAAGAGAGGAAGCATGCAGTGGCTTTTGCTGCCTTACTCGAGCAGAAAGAGGGATGTTGGGCTGCAGCTGTGGAGCTGGAACTAAGTGCAGATCATCACCTTCAGCAGTGTCCTGGTGGGAATTGGGATGCAAAGGGAGTGTGCCAGGGAGAAGGAAAGACAGTATTTTTTTCAGAAATCCTTCAAACTGAACTGATGCCTGTATCCATGTGTTTTAATTGCCTTGGTCTTTCTGTCTCTGGACATCTGAGTTGGTGGTTCAGGGAACGTGATCTGCTGAAGTTTGCTGCTGATATATCACAGTCACGTTAAAATATTCCGTATTTTACTGTGTGTTTTTTAATATTTCAGATATTTCCTACTTCTACAAGCCACTCAAAAATGGTTTACAGTTCTCCAAACTTGAAGACAGCTCTGAAGTCTGGTGCAGGGTCTAAGCCTCACGATGTGCAAGAAGCCCTTAAAAAAAAACAGGTACTTAATGCTTGATGGTTGACTAACAGTGGAAGGAGCAAAGTGCTTTAAATACAAGGTTTGATGGGCATCTGAAACCTCAACCACTCCTCTACAGCTTTGTATGTGGGTGTGGAGTTGGTCATTGTTATGGGACAGTCTTGCAAACACACATTGGGGTAGTCATGTGTGGAGTGTCCTTTTGGGGTGTCTTACTCAACACACTTGGCCATGTTGGGTTTTCTGGGTTTGCTTGGGGTTTTCTGGATTTAATCTCTGCAGGTATGAGACACTTGCATTACAGTGCACAGTATGTTCCTTAAGAGGTGTCTGAAGGGGGCAAAATGTTAGTAAAGTACCTTACAGCAGGAAATTAACATTTTAATTTTTATTTATTGAATGAGCTGCACTTCATTTGCAGACAGTACTTTTGGTTGTGGATTTCACTTCTGTAGCTTGAAGAGGACTATATGATCTGTATGAGTACATATAATGCTAGATTACATTTTACTTATGGCAAGAATTTTCTCCTCTTACAGGAGGCAATGAAACTCCAGCAGGATATGAGGAAAAAGAAGCAGGAGATGTTAGAAAAACAAATAGAATGCCAGAAGGTAGGTCTGGGATGTGGCTAGTAAATACATTCTGATTTTGTAGATACCTGTCTGTTCAGGGCTGTTTTTCCTGGAATTTTATGTTTCTGGTTTTTTATTATCGTATAGATGTTGATATCCAAGCTGGAGAAAAACAAGGCCATGAAACCAGAAGAGAGAGCAGAAATTATGAAGACTTTAAAAGAACTAACAGGAAAAATATCTCAGTTAAAGGATGAATTAAAAACTTCATCTACAGCCTCCACACCATCCAAATTGAAGTCCAAGACAGAGGTATTCATTGTGCAACACACTTGCCTGCTTAGTTTTTGTCGCTATTTCTATTAATACGTCTTAAAAATGCAGCAGCATTAGATTAAAACACTTGCAGGAGGCATTTTAATGTGGGTGATAACCATGGACAAACAAGCCGTGGCTGAAGGAACTCCATGACCTTGTTTTGCTTGTAGCTCATTCATGCTTGTTCCAGTTCTAAAGCAAAGAATTCTGGGTCCTTCAAAACATGGTTGGGACCACACACACATAGAGGCAATTAAAACAAAACTGAATTTAGAGAAAAATATGGCTGTTGTGTCCTGATCTGTGTGTATTATTTACATGAATGTACTGCTGGAGTGGAATAAAACATTACAAGTGTGCCTTACACTTCTGCCTTTTCCTTCTGTTTCCTCTTCCTGCCTCCTTTTCTGCCAGGCACAGAAGGAGCTGTTGGATGCAGAGCTGGACTTCCACAAGAGACTCTCCTCTGGAGAGGACACGACCGAGCTGCGGAAGAAGCTCAATCAGTTACAAGTGGAGGTGAGCTGCTCTGCACTGCTGCTCCTCATGAGTTTGTGAACTCTGGGTGTTGCAGATCCTCTGACCCTGGCTGTGCTCTTTCCCCAGGCTGCCCGCCTGGGCATCCTGCCTGCTGGCCGAGGGAAGGCCGTGGCAGCCCAGGGCCGGGGCCGGGGCCGGGGCCGTGGCGGCAGAGGACGGGGCATGCTGAACCACATGGTGGTGGATCACAGGCCCAAGGCACTCNGGCAGAGGACGGGGCATGCTGAACCACATGGTGGTGGATCACAGGCCCAAGGCACTCACCGTGGGAGGCTTTGTGGAAGAGGAAAAAGATGAATTGTTACAGCACTTCTCTGTAAGTGGGACCTGTCAATTAATATTCGTTTTCTTTACTGCTGTAGATCTTTTTAGAATAGCAATAAATCTGAGCTTTTGCCCAAAAATACAAGTGCTACAATACTGCTGGCTGATGAGCTGGGAATCCTCTGGCTCTCACTTTTCTGTCCAAAAAATCAGATTTTAGTGTCAATTTAGTACATTACAATTGTACCACATGAGTATGTAGGTGGAGGAAAGCATTACTGCTGGTCCTAATGGACTTTTCCTCACAGAAATTTGGAGATATTGAAGATCTTCAAGAAGAGGATTCCCCATTAAGTGTTGTTGTAACTTTTAAGTCTCGCTCAGAAGCTGAGAATGTAAGTAGAATCATGGATATATTTTTTTCACATATTTAAAATAAGAGTTTTTAACTACTTGTGTCTACCTTTGTATTTTAAAATTTCAGAGGCTTTGATCCCCCAGTTTTGAGCTTGATAGTGTTTGGTGCTGCTGCAGGTAGTGCCACTGAAGGGGAAGTTCCTCCAGGTACTCTGAGCAGTGACACAGGGCTTTCCCTGATAAAGCTGCATGTCTCTGGCAGTTCAGAGCTCTGCTCATCCTCTCACAGTGCCAAGACAGGAGCAGGATTTGGCAGGTTTGGGTGTGACTAAAGTTGCTCTTGGAACACTGAAGCTGGTGATTGTGGTTTATGTATTTGAGATCTTCAAACATGCCTCTGTACCACATGCTCTGTGTCTGGCTTGTTGCTGATGTTGAGAGTTCTTGGGTTGCTCCTCTCTCTGAGAGTCTCTGCCTTTAACCACCACTCAGGCTGCTAACCAGGGATCGCGCTTCAAGGACCGGCGGCTCCAGATCTCATGGCACAAACCCAAGGTACCTTCTGTGTCCACAGAAGTCGAGGAAGAGGAGTCCAAGGAAGAGGTATGAAAATCTCTTAATCACCTGTCCGTTCTGACTGGAATCTAGTAGCTGAGAGCTCTTAGGATACACTTTCCTGTGTGCTGAGGAAACTTCATAAAAGATGTTTTTACAAATGAGGAACTGAGCTGGTTTTGAATAGTCAGGGACATATCCTGCATTTTAAAACAGAAAATGGGGGAAAAAAAGACACTTTGTGGACGGGCTGTTAATTGGTTAACAACGATGTAAACAAGTCTTGGGATCTGAATGTGCAGGCTGCAAAGCCTTTTACTCCTCACTCTTCATGCTCTGCTGTAGAAGTTGTGTGTTCTTCCCTGTAATTCACCTTAACACCTTAAGCTTTTAAAAGGTTATTTTGTTGTGGCATTTAAGAGAAACTTTGTTTGGGAGAGGGTGAGCGGTGGTTTATTCCTACTTCCTCTGAAGCTTTGCTCTCCCTCTCTTTCCTGACATGAGACTGTCATTCTTCCCCTAAAACTGTTTGGATGTGACTGTGTGTGTTCCTGAGACACATGGTGACACCCAATACCAGTACAGCTGGTGCTGTGAGCTGGGATGTGGCCCTGGGCATAGCTTGGAACTTGTGTCTCAAAGTTCACTTTTTTCTTCCTCCAGGAGACTGAAACCTCAGATTTATTTTTGCACGAAGATGATGATGATGATGATGAAGATGAGGATGAATCCCGTTCTTGGAGAAGATGAAACTTGATGTTCGAAATGTATAATTTTAGGAATATAGTTCAAACTACATCTTTTAAACGTTTATTTAAGGAAGTTGATGAGCCAAAAAGAGCTTTACTTTCTTTTCAAACCACAAGATTTACCATGAGCAGTTTGGTATGAAAACATTTGGGACACAGAGCTGTGAGACTGAGCTAGCCCAAGGCCCAGAACTTCTTACAGGATTATCAAGTTCACCAGGGCAGTGATTTTTTTCTATTTAAGAAGGATAAAAAAAAGGGGGGGTGGGGTTGGAAATCAGTATTTTCTTGTCCTCTTTTTGTGTCACCTGTATTACCTTGTTTTGGGTTTTTTATAATGTGATTGGTTTGTTAGTTTATAATTGAAAAGATATTACAGGTTTTATTTAGCAATATTACGGGGTTAGGCGAAAGACAAACTTTCATTAAATATTATGAAAGAAAAACTGGCCTCATTTGCTCGTTGAAAAAAGGGAGCATTTTATTTCCTGTGGAGTCTCATGTTGTAGGAATTATTTGTGGCTAGATTCTTAAATAATTTACTTCAGTATTTGTGACAGCCACACAGTCTCTATGTTGTGCTGCTTTTTGTGAGAGGAGGTGGAAGAAACAATTTTACAGGGTATTGTTATAACATTGTCCAGTTCACTCTGTTTCTCCAAATTCTGCTTCACAGAAAACATTTGCAGGAACACACCCTGGAGTGGACACCTTCTTGATTTCCTTCTGTCATTTCAGTGTAAGGCTCAGTGTAAGTCAGGCTGTTTATTGCATGTCAGTATTTGTGAGCAAGAATGGAAGGAGTCCCAGACTTCCTCAAAAGCAGCTAAGCTGGCCTCTGTGTACCAGCCAGAGCCACTCTCCTCTCCCTGTTCCCAGCTGTGCTCCAGGCAGAGCCCTGCAGGGTTCAGAGCAGGGTGGGGTTCACCCCACAGGACTGGGGTGTCTGTGTAGCCTGGCCCCAAAGCAGGTCCAGTGTCCCAAGGGTGCTCAGGGCTGGGTGTGCAGTGGGTGTCCCTGGTGTCCCAGGGCAGTTCTGCAGATGTGTCCCATCCTCTGTGCCTCTCTGCTGTCCCTGGAGCCCAGCAGGGCCTTGCTGGCACAGGGGCTGTCCCTGAGCAGGGGCTGGCTCTGGGCTCTGCCCCGGGGCTGGGGCACCCAGCAGCACCTGCCCTGGCTGCCCACCTGCCCTGGCCACTCCTCAGTATGTTTGATGTGCATTCCTACACAAAATCAGCACCATGTCCATGCACAGCACTCTTCTCTCCTGAGTGCAGGCCCCAGTAATTCCTGACTGAAGGACAGTATCCACCAAACCCTTCACCTGCCTGTGGGCTGGGGCAGGTGCTGAGCACCCTCTGGGGTCACAGCCCTGCTGACTCTATCCTTGTGCTGTGCTGAGGGATCCAACTTGTATAATGTCCTGTTTCTTGTCAACTGAAGGGGATGTCTCCAGTATTCTGTCTCTTTCCAAACCTCTCCTCTTCCTACAACTAGGACTGTTTTGCTAATGCTGAGACTAAATTCCAGGCATGAAGAAATGGAGGAGAAACTCACCTCATGAACTTACAAGAATGTCTTGCTCTTCTCCCATCACCTCTAGGGATTTTAGTGTCTGTGGCACAAAGTGTATCTTGAGAAGTC
>JANPWX010000423.1:0-19513 GCA_024734555.1 Trochalopteron elliotii
CCCCTCCCCTCCGCATTCACATACATCTTCCCTGTTACTGCTCCCCGTGGGCACACAGCCCAGGTGCCAGTCTAGCCCTTAATTAAAGGATTTCAAGTTGGAAAGTGTACATATCCTGTATAGAAAAACCTTATCAAAATAATTCTATGTGAGAAGAAAGATGTGATGTTCGGGGCACTTTCTGAAAGGTTAAATGGTTACCAGCTGCTTATTTTTGCCTCTTTTCCTTATCTAGCATCCTTTTACCAGCTCAAGAAGACCTGGAAAATTCAGAGACAAAGTAAAAGGGCATTTTTAGTTCATGTTTGAAACTCTGTTTTCACTGGAAGCGTGTAAGCAGGTAAACTCCAAGTAGCAGCAAACCATCAGTGATGCTCTCCTATCAATAAAGTTTTTCATCTGACAAAGTGTTTTATCTTTTAACTTGTGTCAGGACAGCACTAATTGAACTCAAAGCCAGATGTAAAGACACCAAGGAAACTGTGTTTGTTACAAACTCATTCCTGTTCCTTCAGCTGTAGGCACAGAAGCCTTGGAAAAGTCTCTTGCCAAAAGCAGCACAGGAAGCCCACACTTGGGAAGAGACCCAAAGGAGAGAGTTGAAGAGAACTGAAGAGAGGGAGAGGAGAAGAGAAAAAGAGAAGAAGAGAAGAGAATAGGAAAATAGAAGAGGAGAACACAACTCCCAGCCAAATGTATTTTGTCTCTTTTGGTTGTATTTTTTGTGCTGCTTTCTGTGTGCGTAAGTTTTCCAGGATCTCTTTATGCTTGAAAAATAATGGTGATGGGCTGGCATGGCAAATATGAGGAAAGGCTTGGGTCTCACAAGACAAAAGCCCTAATTTTCACTTAACCAAAAAAAACCCCAAAAAACCCTTGATGGTGCACCAGGTTTTCATTAGAGATATGTTTATTTTCCAGTAGAAATACATTACCCTGCTCTCGTCAGTGAGTCTAAAGGAGCAGTTCTCAAAGTCTGCCACGGCAAGTGGCTGGCAGGGCTCCACAGGCAGCCTCGGCAGCAGCTCAGGGGCTGACTGGCTCCTGCTGTCTGCTCTGAGCAGGACACACTCAGGGCCTGAGAGCAGCTGGCTGGCCCCAAATCCTGGTGAAGGTGACAGGGACAGCAAAGGCCACACAGCCACCGGGGCTGGCGGTCACTTGGCACCTCTGCGCAGCGTGTCTTTAATTGGCCAAATTCTCCCAGGGAAAAAATGTCACCATAAGGGTGTGATGAATGGGACATGGGCACACAGACACACAAAGAGTGTCCCTCCTGTTCATCACAGAGCTACTGAAGTTTAATTTATGTAGGTAGTTCAATAATCCTGGTTTTAATGAAGTTACTCACCAGCTCACATGTTTCTCTTCAGGAGAATGGGATGGGATGAGATATAGAATGGCAAGAAGGTGGCCCCAGTCACCTGCTGCTAAAATCTATTTAGGTCTTGGACCTGCCCTGGTAACCCCCCCTGTCTGCTCCTCAGCCTTGGGCCACCAGCCCCAGCAACTCCCTACTCCTTGCTGCTCAGTGCTGCCCTTCCCCAGGGGGACCAGGAAGGAGCATCTGGCAAAGGTGTCCTCTGAAAATCAAGCTAACAGTGTCCCAGTGGAACCCTCCATCTGTGCCTGGGAGGTCAGCACTCAACCTGTGCTGAGTTCAGATGTTCCAAAAAGCTGATGGGGAAAAAAAAACACCCCTGAAGCTCCAAGGAGGAGATTACTTGGAGGTTAGGGGAGTAACCCCAACACTAACCCTCAGAAATATATTTTCTCTATATCAAATAGGGTGGTTTTGCTGTTCTGAGCTTCCTGGCATCCTTTTTTGCCCTTATCATGACACATTTTTCTGTTTTTCA
The DNA here is from genome assembly GCA_024734555.1 of Trochalopteron elliotii. Taxonomy (NCBI): domain Eukaryota; kingdom Metazoa; phylum Chordata; class Aves; order Passeriformes; family Leiothrichidae; genus Trochalopteron; species Trochalopteron elliotii. The sequence goes on from JANPWX010000423.1 coordinate 1,860, forward strand.
AGCTCCTTGTGATTTTCTCCCCCTTGGCATCATGATTTTGTGCCCCATCCCTCTCTGCCTCACCCCTTTCCACTGGTCACTATCCCTGAAACTGTCCAAAAGATGTATGTGTGGCACCTGGGGACATGGTTTAGTGGTGGCCTTGGCAGTGCTGGGGTAGTTGTTGGTATCTTAGGGGGCTTTTCCAACCCAAAGGAATCTATGATTCTGTCACTTGTGTCCAAACTTATTTCTTGCCATACACCAGGCCCAGTATCTCCCTGTTTTCTGCGGAGCTGTACCTTCCATTTCCCTTCAGCTGCCTTGAGCTGGTCCTTCAGCATTCCCACTGTGATTCCTGCTCTCTTCACTGGCTGCAGCACCAGCATCTACCATACCACACCACTCACTTCAATGCCCTATTTCCCTGTTGTCCCTGAGACTGCTAGAAGTACTCTATCAGTTCCAGTTAAGAGCTAGGCCAATTTCTGGCACATTTTTAGTAGTGTCTGATGTTACAAATGCTTCTAAAAACCTGCCCTATCACCATTACATGGGTAGAAGTCCAAGGCAGTGGTTTTCTCCTTCCTCTCTTAGAACTTGGAGTTGGTTACATCCAATTTCCCATGGCCTATAGCCTGGACAGCTGGGAGAGGTGATGCCCAAGGTGGTAGAGAAGGCTGTTCTGAGCTAAAGGTTTGGTTCCTCTCAACCCCTTCCTAGTGATTACAACACTCATCAGCCCCTGGGCCATACTGACCAGGCTGGTGTCTGCACACAGCAGGGCAGGCAGGAGGCAGGAGGTTGTTTCCTGGCAGCCATCAGCAGGTTTGTTGTCATTCACACTGTGAATATTTACACACATCCCTTGTTGTGGTCCAGTGCTCGTGGGAAGATCTCACCCTCCAACAAAGGAATCTGCAGAAGGAAAGTCCCTGGTGAAGCAGTTTGATCTTCCTGACCCGCCCCCCCTCAGTCCAGAGCATCCACCACACATCCTGGGGGCTTGGAAAAAACTGAGATATCAGGACAGATCCCTCTAAAACTCCTCAGGGTGAGCTCTCCTCTCCCAGGGGACTTGGAGGAACATTGCTCAGTGCAGAGACCAGGAATGATCCCTGGACATCTGCCAGCATTAAAAAACAACAACGTGGAGCTCTGAGGTTTCTACCCGCTTGGCATACATCTGTCACCACATGTGTTGACACAGAGCAATGCTGCCACGTCACATTGTACGTGGCAGTTGCTGTCAACACCAGTTCAGGGCAGAGAGAACTGCTCAGGGCAGCTATTTTTTGAAAATGTCCTGAATAAAGGGCTGGACCAAGCCTTGGGGACAAAGCCTGCCACTAAAGGTGGCTATGCTGGGGAGCACTCTGGCTCAGGGACTCCTGAGACACAGCCCAGGGAGAATGTGTGTAAACCAAAGACAAATGACCAGCCCCAGGCCAACCTGCTGACACCAGGCTTTGGAAAGTTTGTGACCCCTTCCTTTCTGCTTGGACAAGCCTTTTGCCACTCTGGAATACAGGAAGACCTGGTGGCCATTGTTGGCAGATAAACAGGGCTTCGAATCAGAGAATCATTAAGGTTGGAAAAAACCTCTGAGATAATTAAGTTCAACAATTAACCTGGCACTTCCTGGTCCACTGACAAGCCACAGCCCTGCACAGCACATCCAGCCATTGCCCAACACAAATGGGAATCTATAAGGACTCTCCTCCAATAGCAGCTGTACCAAAGATCCAGCTACAGCCCACCCCCATCCCACTTTCCATCCAAACAGCCATCCCCCAGCAAATGCTGTTGAAGGACACAGCACTTTCTTTCTGCTGCCTCTTCTCACCTGTGCTCAGTGCTGGCTGAAGCTCTCCCTCCTGCAGGGCTCTGGCAGGTTGGTTCCACCTGTCCTTGATCCCTCCCCCAAACCACTGCTCCAGGCTCCCTCCTGGGTGCAGGCCCATGTCCCATCACAGGGATCCCATCCCAGCCAGCCTGAGGCTGAAAGAGCACCAGCAATGATGTTCCCAAGGACACCAGGCTGTGGCTGTAACCAGTGTGGGATGGGGGGCAGGGCTGGGACTGATGCATGCTGGAGGGACCTCAGGGTGCTCCAGCTCAGCTGACAGCAAGGACAGGATGCACAGGGAACATCCAGAGGTTTCCCCTGCACTCAACCCTAGTGCCCTTGCAGCACCTAGAGCACTGCTTCCTGGGATGCCTCATGCTGAGGTTCCATGGCACCTGGGTGACCTGCCATGCTTCATCTGCCTCTGCAACTGCAACAGCATCTGCTCCCCAGTCTGGCACCCTAAGCACACCCCATCTTCCCCTGGCAAAGGGGCTGTGCCTTGGCAGTTGCACTGAAGGCAAATGTGCGTGGATGAATTTTTACATAATTCTTTTTCTTGTTCAAGATTTTTTTTAGCCTTTAAGGAATTTTTTTAGCTTCTTTGATTTTTTTCTTCTTCAAATATTGGACTGGTGGGTGGCCTCAAGAGGCAGAGAAGTGCTCCCATAGTGGGGTGCTGCCTGTGGGACTGCCTTGCCAGCTGACACAGTGGGTGACTTGTGTCCCTTGCTCCAGGACACTGTGGGGTCTCAGAGCACCTTGCTCCAAGCCCACACACATACACAGCCTTTGCTGGGTCTTTCCTACAGAGCCACTCCAACTTACTCACCAACTTTGGGAAGCTACATCCCAGAGGTTTTCCCAAGGAGAGGAGTCTCCTCCTTCCAGCACTGCTCCCCTCCATCATCAAAGTATCTGAGGAGGGAAGGGCTAGGAGGGTCTGACAGCTTAAATCACCAGGAGTCAGGGAACCTCAGTGACTGGTATAGTGGGCATTGGGCCCAGCTTCTCAAAGTCTATTGAGGCCAGAGCAATCCTAGGAGAGCGTGTTCAGGGGTTCATACTGCAAATCCTGGTGCCTCTCCTGTACAAGAGACAAAGGTCAGTTCTGGGGTACCTGGGTTTGCTTCCTCCTGTTTCATGTAGCTCCAGGAGGGACATTTCTCACTGCAGTGACATGGGTCCCTGCCCAGGAGAAGCTAATGGAAAGCAGCAGGAGGCATGAGCTGACACAGGATGGAAAACAGGATCTTATGTCAGCATGTGGCCTCATGCTGTCCCTGAGGAGGTCACTTTTCATAGAATCATGGAATCTCCTGAATGGGAAGAGACCCACAGGGATCACCGAGTCCAACTCCTGGCCTTCACAGACACCCCAACAATCCCACCCTGGGCATCCTTGGAGCATTGTCCAAGCACTCCTGGAGCTCTGGCAGCCTTGGGGCCGTGCCCATTCCCTGGGGAGCCTGGGCAGTGCCCAGCACCCTCTGGAGGAAGGACCTTTCCCTGATATCCAGTCATATCTTCCTCTGGTCCATTCATTCTGCTCCACAATGCCAGCAGAGTCAACTCCACACTTGCAGCCAGAGGGAAAATTCCTTTTATGTTTAAATCCCAGGGAAGTTGGCTGTGCCCCTGAGAGTGATTAGCACTGAGCCACCTCATCCCTCAACAAAGCCCATCCTGAAGCCAGGAGGGGCAGAGCAGGGCTGCTGGTGTTCAGGAGATTCTCCTCATGGAAGAGATTTCTTTTCACCCTTTTCACAGTCTAAGGAGGGAAACTGGTACCAACTCAGAACATCCTCTGCAGCAGAGAGCTGGCAGTCACATCAGCTCTGAGTAGCCTCCTACCTTTTTTTTCTCCCACAGCCTTGTTCCCAGACAAGGAACAGGAATTTTGCCTGTTGCAGATGGTTCATCTGGAATTTTTTCCTTCAGTCTGAAAATTCAATTTATTTCAGCTATAGGAGACAAGGTTATACATTTGACAAAGATCATTCTAACTCAAGACACAGAGCAGCATCCCAATTTTCCTGTGTGCAGGCTGGAAGTCCTGCTACCTGCTTCAAAATCTGTGGGAACGACAGCTTTCCAGCTTTCCTTGGGCTTTGGTCAAATCCCTGGGGGAGTTTATATTGCACCCATGCAACCTCTTCTCAGCTGTGTTCTGCCACTCTATTTGTTTTCTCTTGATTCAGCTCCAGCTTCACTTGTTGTCATGGCTTAACCAGCACACTTGTCCGTGAGATGCTGTGGAGATGTAGGGAGATAAACATGGAGCCAGGTGACTCAGGGACGTGGCACAGCCAGGGGGTGGGTGCCAAATCCTCCCTAAATTCCTGTTTGAGAAAGTCTGCCTGTGAATAACAATTCGATGTAATAACGTCATCTCGGAGTGGTTCTGGCTGTCCCGTGGAGCCTGAGGAGCGCGACGCCCGGAGAGGAGCAGCTGTTGTGGAGCAGGGGGAATGAGCATCCCAGAGCACAGCCAGAGCAGGCAGCAAGGGCTGGCAGGACCAGCAGCACATCCCAGTACCCAACAAGTGCTTCTCATCCCAAGACTTCTTCAGACAAGAGCTCCAGCTCCGCATTCAGGACCTGTTGACACAGCAGTGCTCAGGGTTTTGCCTGTGCCTTGGGTGCTGCTGCCTGAGCTGGGCTTTGCTGTCCTCTCCTGAGACAGCTGGCGTGGCTCGCAGGGCCAGAACCTGAGAAGGCATTTGCATTTTAGCCCAGATTTTCCCAGTTAATCGGGACCCTTCAGTCTAGTCGCTTGCTTATTTTTTTAAAGCAATGAAAGAGATTTCCCAAATCCAGGCGGCTCTAAGATTACACGCAGGCAGAGACACCATCAGTCTCTGTCAGTCATTTGCTCTGGCTGGAAAGTTGGCGGCAAAGGAGTTCAATTGCAGGAGCAGTGGAGCTGAGCCTGGCTCCAGCCCTGGGTGGGTGCATGGATCTGCTGTGTGACATCTCCCTCCCCCTCAGCCCACACAAATGGTTGCAAAAGATGCTGATTTGCATCCAGAAGCTCGTGGATCCTTGACATGGTCTTGGTCCTGATGGACATTTCAGAGGGCATCAGCAAAGAAGGAGCAGAGGGAGGGAATAAATGAGAAGAAACAACATCAGGCTGGAGAGAGCTGTGAAATGTCTGCTTCAGGGTGAGACTGAATGGGCTCTTCAGTGCCTTTCCCACCCAGAGAAATCCTGTCTGTTCATACCACCCTGAATGGGCTTTCCATGGGTGGTGGGGTCTCCCAGGAGAAACAGTGAGTGTTTCACAAAACACTGCATCATCTCCCTCAGAGCCCTCTGACCCAGGGTCTCGTCTGGGGACAGACACTGTCAGGCAGAGAGGGCAGTGCCTGCCTGTAGGGTGGCCAGAGGAGGGGAGAAGCCCCAGCACTGGCTGGTTCCTGGTGAGTTCCTTGGTAGGCAGGGCTTCCTCTGCACCCCCTGTTTCAGCAGGGAGTGGGAGTGACTCTTGTGCAGCCCCTGCACATGGAGGCAGCCACTGTGGGATGCCATGGGGGCCAGGACAGGTGCCACAGGAGAGGGGACACAAGCACTGGTTGCAAGAGGCTGGACATGAACTGGAGAGGGACAACTCCACCTGCAGCTTTGAAACTGGGCTTTCCCTTGGCATCTGCATGCACTCCCCAGCTCTTCTTCCCTAATGGTCAGGAACAGAGGAAACTCTCCTTAATATGATCTAAATTCAGGACAAGTCTTGATTTCCTGAACCTGCATTTAACAAAAAAGGCGATATAATGTTCCTCTAAAACAATTTGATTCAGCACTGTCTACACTTTCTTGCTCCAGTATCTGGCCCCCTACAGGGAATATGATTTGGAGATGGAGTTGAGGAAGGGGTATGAAAGGTGACCCCTTGTAGCATGTGGCATCTGGGGGCTTGGTAGGCAGAGTGATGCAGACAGAGAGGATGTGAGTTCCTTGCTGGAGAAGAGTGAGGAAGGCAGCACTTGCTGCAGGAGCACATCCTGCCCTTCCCTCTGTGCTGATACACAGCCCAGACCTGAAGCTGCTCCAGGTCACAGCAGGGGGTTGGCAGTTTTTTCCCAGTGAGGAGTCATTTATTGACGTTCTGCACCAAAGGACATTCCTTGTTATTCAAGCCAACTTCAATTAACCAAGTCAAACTTACAGTCCTGCTTCTCAGTGCCTTCAGACATCCATAGTCCTCGTCCCATCCCCTCCTGGTCACCACCAGGGTTCCTGCTGTGTTCTTGCACTCTTGACTCCTGCACCAAGCCAGAAGCAATAGTAGCACAAGTAAGAGACAACATAAACCTGATGCTTGTTCCCATGCCAGGAGCACTGACTGGACCTGGCTAGAGACTGGCCGTGCTGGAGCTGGCTGGAGCCAGGCTTTGTGGGTGTGTTGAACGGGACAATCTACTAAAGTTAAGTATCTTATTCTGTAGCTCACAGCCTTCTCTGTCTCATTTTGTGACTCTTCAGCTTAGCTGAAAAGATTTGGACGCTGGTTATTGAAGCAGTACTGTTTGAATGTTGGCATGTCCCCTTGCCTCATGAGAGACTACAGTTAGATACACCAGCAATGATGTTAAAGAGGGGTGTTTACATCTGTGCTAATTACAGAATCACTTCCAACCCAGACTGGCTTGGGTTGGAAGGAACCTTAAAACTTATCTTGTTCCATTCCCTGTCATGGACACGGACACCTCCCACTGTCCCAGGTTGCTACAAGCCCCATCCAACCTGATGAACACTTCCAGGGATGGGGCAGCCACAGCTTCTCTGGTACTCAGCTATCAGCAATTGATCTCATATGAACACATGCACTGTCTGGAGGTCCCAAAGCAATCACCTGGACCAGACTGTCAGCAATGGCAGAACAAGCCCTGAGGGCACACATTGCTGCCCTCTTCCAGGCAGCCCCACTCCAGGAAAACACAGCAGCAGATATTCCAGGTTTTGCTGCTACAGCTCTGCTCAGCTCTAGCCCAGCCACAGCCTGTCTGCCTGTCTTCTTTCTGTGATCCTGCTTTGCCTCAAGGCCTCACTCCAGTGTCACACACCCACTGACTCCTTGTCCCAAGCTTCCCACCTCCAGCTGGTGACACAAGCTGGCCCAGGAACCTCTCCCCACAAAACTCTTGATTTCACACTCCTAGGCCCCATACAGGTCTCCCAGCTCTGCTCCCTGCTGCAGCAGGCTGGCAAGGAGTGTCACCTGGCCCAGACCCTCCAAGACACTCCACCCACATTGGGCACAGGCATCCCACTTTCATCTTGTGGGAAGCTTCATGCCATTCCCAAAGGATTGGCATGAAGCTGTGTCAGGGGAGGATTAGGTTGGATCTCAGGAAAAGGTTCTTCCCCCAGAGGGTGCTGGGCACTGCCCAGGCTCCCCGGGAGATGGTCACGGCCCCGAGGCTGCCAGAGCTCCAGGAGGGTTTGGACAATGCTCTGAGGGATGCACAGGCTGGGATTGTTGGGGTGTCTGTGCAGGGCCAGGGCCTGGACTCGGTGATCCCTGTGGATCCCTTCAGACTGGGGAGATTCTGTGATTCTGTAACTCCCCGTGTTACCACCATAACCACCAAGGCCAGCCCTGGCTGCCTGCCTCCAAAGACTTCTCCAACTCAAGGGTGCCAGTCACAGGAGTCCCAGCATTTTGCTGACTAATTTCCAGTGGCATCAGGAAGCTGAGGTTACAGGGAGAAGTTATGAATGAAAGGAGCCGGCGCTGGGTTTCACACAGACCAAGGGCATTACTGTCCTACGCGACGTGTAATTAAATTGTGGAGCTCATGGCCACAGGATTGCCGCGTGGGCTAAAAATACACACGGCTTTGAAATGAGATTAGACAAATTCACCAAGTGCTGGCTCGTGGTGGCTGTTACATGCATACCACTCCTGGCTCAGGAAGTTGCTAAGGCATCAATTGCTGGAAAATGGAAGGGTATCACAAGGGCAGATCTCCCGCCTCTATCTGCCTGCAATTTGTCACCATCACTGGCTGGGACTGAGCTACCTTGGCTGACCCAGCCCATACTGCTGCTCTCCCTGTGCAAAGGATGACAGTGGCAGTTTTGGGAGTTTTGGCACTCTGCCAGCTCCCATCGGTGTGCTCTCCTGCATTGCCTCAGAGCTGCCTCACCAAAACCTCTGAAACCAGGGCTCAAACCCCTCCTGTTGCACACAACCACCCAGAGATGCTGCTGCAAAGGGAGCATTTCCTGGCACAGCCCTTGAACCCTTTGGGATTGCCCTGTCCTTACACTCTGGGGAGCTCCTGGGATGGATGAGCACCAAGTCAAATCCCTGCCTGCCCCACTGAAACCGGAACTGCGGGGTATGTGCTCTTCCCAAATCCCAGAAACAAAATCTCTGTCTCTGCAGGCATCTTACCAGCAGCCTTGGGGTGCTGCTGGTGCAGAACCAATCCTCATGCTCTGTCAATGCCTGGCTGAGACCATATCCCTTCCTGGCAGGCTCCCAGGGCGATCCAGATGTGCCATGGGGCTGACAGCAGGGTTCTGGTGCTGGCACTGGGGAGTCACCTCACACCACACCGTGTGCCCCAGCTCACACCACTGCCCCCTCCATCCCCACTGGGCACAGTCTTTGCACTCCCCAGGGATTTCTTCAGGCTCTCTCATTTCTCTTCTTCCCTGGCACTCTTTCCTACACTGCAGAGGTTTTTCAGGTCCACTGGACTGCAGTTGGGCACTTTCAGGAATCTTGCTCTGCTGTCAATTCTTTTGGCTGGAGTCTCCACTCTTGACATCTTCTCTGTGTCTCTACAGCATCCCTTGGCCTGGATGGACAGACACAATGGAGCGTGTCCAGGCAAGGGAGCTGAGGAAGGGACTGGAGCACCAGGAGCAGCTGAGGGAGCTGGGAAAGGGGCTCAGCCTGGAGAAAAGGAGGGTCAGGGGGGACCTTCTGGCTCTGCACAACTCCCTGACAGGAGGGGACAGCTTGGGGGGGTCAGGCTCTGCTCCCAGGGAACAGGGACAGGATGAGAGGAAACAGCCTCAAGCTGTGCCAGGGTAGATTTAGATTGAATAATAGGAAATAATTCCTCACTGGAAGTGTGGCCAGGCATTGGAACCGGCTGCCTAGGGAAGTAGCGGACTCACCATTCCTGGAAATGTTCAAAAAATTATGTAGATATGGGGCTTGGGGACAGGGTCAGTGGTGGCCTTGGCAGTGGTGGGGTTAATGGTTGGACTCAGTGGTCTTAGAGGATTTTTCCAGCCTTAGTGATTCTGTGATTCTGTGAAGAAGTCCACAATTAAGGCCCATGCTATGTCCGAGAGCAATGCCTTGTCAATGTATCCACCCCTCCATGATTCAGATATGATCTGGTACCTCAATCTCTTCTGGCTGTACCCTGTAGCCTGACCCCTGTGATTGTGCCTGTGGTTGGTTTAGAATGCTGGGCAGGGAGCAGGGAAGTGCTGGGCTGGCCATGGTGCCATGCATGTGGACAGGCTGATGCAGGGATGGGGCACAGTGTGCAGCCTCCTCTCCCACAAGTTTCCTTTACCCTCCCTGGCACAGGCATGAAAGGCTGGATCCTCTATGGAAAGTGAAGGAATAAAATGATGATAAAGACTTTGACTTCGGGATTTGTTCTTGGTTTTTAATAGATCATCAGGAAAAAAAAAAGATGAAAAATTAATAAGACAGTCTCTTGAGGAATTAGGCCCAAAGCTTGGAGCAGCTGAGGAAGAAACTGTGGGGAAAATACTGTTTCTGTTTATAAAACAGGAGAGGGGCCATGAACACGCCGAATCTGAATTTGTTTGGGTTATTTTGGAGACATGAATGTTGTCACCTTAAAGAGAGGGTAGCTAGAGAGGTGTGGCTTGAGAGTATTTGTGAAACATCCAGTACTGAAGAAACTGAGAAAAGACACAAGTGACTGGATGGCCTCATGTGCTCACAGGCTTGTGCTCCATGCTGTCTCGAAGACTCTACCTGAAAACAGTCAGCCTGAATATAGGGAGGACACAGCAGCTGCATGAAGGTGTTTGAAGCAGGAAGGGTGTAGGTGGTGTAAGCACAGGAGCAGCACTGGCAATGGACCTTGCAGTGGATCTGGGACTGGTCCCCACTCTACAAACCTGGCTTGTACATTCCAGGTAGGTGGGCAAACCTTAGGGAGTGAGCTGAACACAGCTCAGCACATTGGCTGACACCTCCCCACCCTATCCCCTGCCCAGAAGCAGCATAGGCAGCCTGGATTTTGGGAAAGCTTTGGCTGGAGGGAAGACAGAGCACGGCAGCTGGAGCCGCCAGTGACCCATGGCAGGGAGCGATGGCAGAAGATGCACGGGCATCCCTGGGTTCCCTGCCTTGCTCTTTGGAGCAAGGCTCACCCACGTTATTTTGAGGTGGGAGAGGTAAGTCTGCAGCACTCCAGGGAAAAGAGAGCAGTTGCGAAGCCGTAGTAAGAAAACAGTGCTGGGATGGGAGCAGGGCCATGCAGGTACACCCGTGACTTAGGGACATCTCATCCTCTGGATGCTGCTGGGACAGGTGAGGATTACAAGGGCCTTGGTTGCATTATCAGACCAGATGGAGGTCAGGAAAAGTGGCTAACGCTTTTTGTGCTGCTGCTTTTTTCCTTTCACTCTTTAGTTGCTTACTTTTTATTTCTCCCTTTTTAAAGGAGTGACTTTTAATTCACTTCTTAAAACCTAAACTTTCTGTCCACTCACCTCCTCCACAAACGTTTCTACGACTCTGCTCGCCCCTCTTCTCCCTCATCTCCATCCTGCCTGTCCCCATTACATGCTTCCCCCTCGTCCCTCCTCCCTCACCCGCTGCAGGCCCTGCGTACCCGCCCCTACCCCCTTCCCAGGCCCGGAGGTACAAATGATTAGATTTTCAGCCCAATTAAGGCAGGCTGTCTCCTGGCTGGGACAGAAAAGGTTGGCTCTGGAAGGTGGGAAACAAGCTTTGACAGGTCCTGGCGTCCCCAGCGCCCTCCGATGGCTCTGCCCGCTGGGCCCCTTTGTGCTGCTCCAGCAGCGGGACCAGGGCTCAGCTGGGGGCCGGGGGTCTCCTCTGCCCCTCCTCTTCCCCAGCCCAGCAAAAATAATAGCTAATTAAGAGGTCTAAACGCAGGCAAAGCTAATTCCCTATTCAGAGCTCTGAGGGGCAGCGGGGAGGGAGGGGAAGGCGGCAGGCGGTGAGCTCGGGAGCGTGGCAGCATCTTCTGCAAGAGCGAGGAGCCGGCGCAGGGTTAACCCTCTCCTCCCTGCCCTCTGGGGTGATGAACCGGGCCAGAGCCACGGTCCCATGTCCCCGTGGTCCCCTGCAGCAGGGATGCCCAGCCACGAGTGCTGCCTCAGCTGCCTCGACACACGGCTGGCTCCCATCACAGGCTCTGTGAGAAGATCTGCCACAGCTTTTGCAGCCCTGTTTGCCTTCCCCACCACACACGGGCACTATCAAAGGCCTCTCTGGTGCCCAGCAGCACCGTGTCCTCCCCCTGTGCTTCCCTGGACAGCTGCTCTGTCCCAGTGCTGTGTCTGTGAGCCCCCTGCTACCTGTTACAGTCCAAGCCTTGAGCCATAAGCCACCTCCCAAGGCAGCTGGGGACAGGCCTGAAGAGCTCAGCCACCTGCTTGTGACTGGATCCTGGAGTGCAGGGATCATCCCCGTGGGATACTGCAGGGTTCATCCCTGTGGGATACTGCAATGGCCCAGGGAGACTGCTCTTCACCCTGCCCAGCACAGGGGGCTCTGAGCAGGGCACGCTGCCTTTCTCTGCTTCTCACAGCCTGGCCTTCGTCTGGCACAAGACCTCTTACCTGGAGGCGAAGGGTTGAGGATTCCCTGGAAGAGGAGCCAGGAATTTTGGCCAGCTTTGGATAAAAGGAACCATGTCCGCCCAGGTGACATCAACGTGCACGAGGTGAAATGCAGCACTCTTGAGCACCTGTGCAGGGAATCCCATGAGTGCTCCTGCAGGCAGGACACATGCACAAACCATGTCTCTCCAAAGTCAATTCCTACCCAGCCCCAAGGCTGGATTGCTGAGACATGACCCAGGCACAGCACTAGGCAAAGCTGGGCACTGCTCCTGGGTGCCCATGCGGAGGCATGGGGCATGGAGGGGAGCAGGATTTCTCATAATGCTTAAAAAAGTCTTCCAGAAGTCTGTCGCTTTGGGGTTCTTGTGGGAGCTGAGTGTCCTGGAGACTCAGGTCCTCATTGCACTGAGACTGTCCCCAAGGTGAGAGGGGAAATAGCAGGTAGTGACATCGGCCTGCAGTGCCAGCCTCCTTCCCTCCCTCCAGTTCCTGGAGGGTTCACATACCCTGGGTATGAACATGTCTGGGTTCACATTTGAGTGAGGACATCCCCATTCCAGGTATCCCTGTCCTCAGCCACCTGACCTCCCACTCCAGAGGCTGGACACTCACCCACTATGGACCAGCAGAACTTTGCTCTATCCAGGACAGAGCAATTAATGCCAAGAAGCTGGTTCAGTGTTCCCAAACTCCACCCACTTTTTCCATCTCTGCCATGCATGGCACACTCCAAAGCTCCTTGTTCTCCTTGGGCACCCCATGGCCCCCATGGGCATTCACGAGGCACAGTGCAGTGGAGTTGCTGCTCCTGCAGCAGGACTGAGTGCTGCCCACTGAGCTGCTTCTTCCCAGGCACTGCCTGGAGCCAGGGACTGTGGACAGCCTCCTCCATGTCCCCACTGCTGCAGGACACTGATGCCACCTGCACTGGATTGAGTCCCGTGGGTGGTGGCAGGTGATGAATGGGCAGCCCCAGTCCATCCCAGAGGTTTCCTGTGGAGGAATGGGGGTATCCAACAAAAATGAGCCTCTCAGGATGAATCACTGCCCTGTTGGGAGTGATGAATGGTGCCAGACAGCAATGCAAAAGCTTTTTGCTGCCAGAGAGCTGGGAATATTCAGGCCAAACTGTGGTTAAGCAGAGACTGGAATCTCCAGAGCTTCTCAGTCTTGCTTGGAAGCAGCCATGCTCCATCTCCCTGGCCCTGGGTCTTCAGAGGAGCTGGAAGCAGCCACAGGCTGGTGCAGAAGGCACAAAGATTTGTTGCTAGTGCTCTTCACCATCCTAAGACATGGTGGGAACAGGACTCTGCTCTGAGCAGCAGGCAGGGCTCCAGCAGCTGCTCCCATCACAAGCCTCCTCATGCTTCCCAGCACCTTGAGGCTGCTGGAGATTTTGCTTCTGCCCAGCTTACTCTGCTCGAGGAAGGGTTTTCCCCATGACTTTCCAGTGAATTTCTGGGATATTCTATTAAAAAAGCTCAACATGGTCTTGCCCTGACTTCAAGTGAAGCACAGATTGCAATTTCACTTCTTTCTGAAAGAAGTCCTTGTTCCTGGGCATGTCCAAGGCCAGGTTGGACAGTGCTTGGAGCAACCTGGGATAGTGGAGGGTGTCCCTGCCCTTGGCAGGGGCTTGAAAAGACATGGTCTCTAACCCCCTTCTAACACAAACAATTCCAGGGCTCTGTGATGACTGTCTCACTCCATGACCTGAGGAGTGTGGAGCCATCAGGTCTCACAGCACCATCCATCTCTGTTTCCTGTACCTTGGGTTGGATTCACCAGCACCATCCAAGACAATGCCCACACTGGGCCACATGTCCCACACACTCACCGATAGTAAATCTTCTTCAGCCAAAAGGTTGAGACAGAGACAGGGTTGTGGGGGCAAACATAGGTCTCCTCCTCTCTATTTTTCATTAAAACTGAATTATTTTCTTTAGAAAAACCTGGAGGGAAAGCATCAAGAAAAATCTGCAGAATTTCCATATGGTTTTACAATGTCATGTCTTTCAAAGGGATTCCACAGCAAATATCATCAGCCAAGTGCCTCTGTACTGTGGAGAGCTGGGGGAGAGGGTCCTGGGTGATGTTACAGCTTGAAAACTTTGAGTGACTTGACCTAAAGCAGGGAGAGGAGTTTAGATGAGATGCAGAAATGCCAACCAGCATCTTCAGCCCAATTTTGCCCAGTCCAACCAGGGTGTCCAGATGGCCAAGGTGAGCTGGGTACTCCCATCCCTGGCCAAAGGTGCATCTGCCCAAGGGGATGGTGTGAGCTGGGAGGGGATGCTCAGGGCCCCTCAGGAGAACCAGCCCTCTTCCTGCTCAGGCTCTGTGGTGTGGCCATTTCCTTGGTCTGGGCCCCAATTAAAAGAGCCAAATGGAAATTGCCGGAGAGAAAGAGTGAAAGAAACAACATTTCCTGCCTGAGGAGATTAACTCTCCAAATTACATGTGAACAGAGGGGGAGGCGAGAGGGGAAAAGGAAACCCAGTTTCCACCCCAATAAAAGCCAGTTCATTTAATAAAGGAGGAGCAAGGAGGGGGAAGGTGGCTGAAAGAAAATGAGGCTGGGGGGTGTGGAATTAGCCTTGTCAAACAAGGGGCTTTGCTGTCCCAGAACTACTTCTTTATTGTTCCAATTTTTCATGCTTACTTAGCTCTCAATGCTGCACAAGACAACAGCTCATTACTGGGGGGGGACAGGATGGGACAGACACGGCTGTGGCGGTACTGAGAAATGGAAGGAAAATAAAATTTTTTAAAAAGGAGTCCTTTCCCTGGGGCTTCAGCCTCTGCCCCCTGCATGGAGCTGCAGACATTGTGGCTGGGAGGAGCAGGGCATTACCAAGATGGGAAAAAGGGTTTTCCACAACCTTTGGCACCAGCACTGGGACAGAAGTAGCTGACCCTGAAATGCCGTCCTATGGCCCGGTGAGGGGGGATGGAGGGGTGAATGAGGGTGACACAGGGGGCTCCCCCATCTCCTTGATAGTCCTGAAGCCTGTCCTAATGGCTGCTGAGGGAGGAGGGGCTGCAACAGAGCCGGGGCAGGCAGGACCGTGGGGACAAATCCCCCTCTGCCCCCTGGCCAGGCTGCTGAGCCCTTGCAGATCAGCCAGCCAAGGCACATCTGTGGCATCACTGTCTACTAAACAACATCTGCTGTGACTCTGGAAAGCGACTTCCAGCCTCCTCCCCGGGCTCCTTGTTTGTTTTCTCCCTAGGATTTTCCTGATCAGATTGGCTTGGCTTACAAAGCCAAACTCACACCAGAAAGGCTATCAGGATGTTTGTGGGTGGGGAGGTTATGCTCCATATTAGTGATGCTGCCTTATAAAGCCCTGTTTGCACAGGCTCATAACTCTCTGAAAAATGCTCCCTTTTAGGATCAGACATGGGGAGAGCTCTAAGAGGCAGCACTGTGCAGCTGATGCTTCCCACAGAGTCACCTCCCACTCCCCCATGAGATCAGCACTGGGGACAGGGCAAGCTGGAGCAGAGGACTGGGGGACATAGGAGCACAGATCAGGGAGAAGAGCAGCTGTGGCCAGGCTGGATGGTTTTCTGTGGTCCTTGGTATAAACCCAGTAAACAAGAGTGCAGACTGACCTTCCAGGTAACAATTGTTTGGAGATGTCAGCCCCCAGAGGTGACAGCCACAGGGGATCAGTTAGGGGCACTCCTAGCCCACGAGGAGCACTGATAGCTCCATTCAGGACTTGCTTGGCACCTGCAGTGGATGGAGGGATTACATTTTGTTTTCAAATGTTTTTTGACATTTACTTGCTATCTGCAGCTTAATCCATCATGGGGTGCCCAAGTGCTCCTGTTTCATGAAGCTGTTCATGACCACCAAGACCCAGCTGTGGTGTTGAGCCCAGTAAAATTTGTGGAAGGCTTCCACAGATGAAGATGTTGGATGTGGAGATTACTTGTACCCACATTCACATGCTGCAGGTGGAGTTACCATTTCTAAGTGGAAGATAGTGAAGCCTTCCAAAGCAGAAGCCTCTGCAAATGGATGTTCTCCAAGAGTAGAGCCCCCATTCTCCCCAGTCTGGTTGAGTTCCTCAGTTACTGGATGCAGCTCCCATTTGGGAATCTGGAAGTCCAGTGGGGTCTGTTCTGGAGGCAGGAGAAGTGAGGGTTCCTCAGGACACCCTTAAGCTTCAGGGTGTTTCCCCTTAACCAGGCACAGTCTGCTCAGGTGCCACCAGCAAAAGGGGGGTCACAGAGGGGGCACATTGCTTTTGGTGCCCGGGGAACCATTGTAGCCCGAGA
This sequence comes from Trochalopteron elliotii, assembly GCA_024734555.1. NCBI lineage: Eukaryota > Metazoa > Chordata > Aves > Passeriformes > Leiothrichidae > Trochalopteron > Trochalopteron elliotii. Next base: position 17,806 of record JANPWX010000423.1, read on the forward strand.
AGCTCCTGATGCACTGGACCCAAATCCACTCTGGGTATGGCAGAGGGTGCACCTGAGCTGCAGACCACCCCCTTTGCTCTGTGACAAGGGCTGCTGCTGGCTGCCTGGTCCAGAGTGAGCCCTGCTCTCAAGCACTGTGATATGAATGCTGGAAACTTCTCAATTATTCAGAAACAACTCCTTTTCTCCAAAAATTTGAGGCATGCCTTGCTTAGAGAGCTGCATTCCATCCCTCCCACCATGGCAGTGGCAAGATGTGGCAGCTTGGGCTGCAAGCCTGGGGAAAGCCCACCTGAGGGGGAGGCTGCAGCCTATGGATTATAACCCTGCTGTCACTGCTCTTCTGGAAGTGTCCCAGGTCTTTTTATGCTTAGAAATACTATTCCAGCACCCTCCCAAACCTCTGCAGCTGCAAAACCGTTTTTTGAGACAGGAGATGAAGGATAAACTGGACAATGAATGCCATGGTGCCATGTGCTGGAGTACTCTGGTGGCCTTTTGCATTGATCCTTGAACCTACTTGGCTTGTGGCAGCAGCTCTGGCAGGATGACATTCCATGGAATAGATGACAAACAGTCAATGTTGGAGCTGGAGTTTTACCTGGCAGTGATTTGTTTGGCCTCTCTCACCTGCCTGCATCAAGGCACAGCAGCAATGGGAGCAGGCTGGGCCTCTCTCAGCCCTTGCAGCCAGCGCAGGGCAGGGGGGTGTGTGGGCAGCAGTGTCACTGTGTTCCCTCTGCCTGCAGCCTTCACAGCCTGAGAGGATGCTCCAGTTCCTGGAGGACACCACTGGGCTGATGCTCAGCTGCTCCCAGCAGCAGGTGCTCAGTGGGGCCAAAGCTCAACCCCTCATCAGATGCTTTTCAAGGCAGGATGGACAGACAGACAGCAGGAACCTCAAGCCAGACTGACACCTTGCATCACTGCTCAAAACCTTGCAGGATGGTAATCCCAGCCTCTCCATGAAAAACTGCTTCTCAGAATTTTCCCATCCCTGCTCAAGTGTGAACTCCAGACACACACATCCACCTGGGGCACAGTTTGGGTTTGTGCCCATCTTCCTCGGGGACTGGCACCCTCTTTTCTTCCCCCCTCTCTTCTCTGCACTCTCCTCCCTAATCTCTGCCTTCAAACAGTAAGGAACAAATTCCAGGGATTTTGCCTGGGGGCCCACGGAGCGGGGATGCGAGCTGGTCTCCATCTGACTGCGACCGAGTCTCTCCCCCTCACTGGAAATTGAAAGCAGAAGCCGTGGAGCAGTGACAAAAATCTGCATTACGTTATGGCAACTGGATTTCTTTTCTTTTCTTTTCTTTTTTTTTTTTTTTAAGATTTTATAATACATCGTTTTGAAACTCTGCCAGTGATCATCATCAAAGCGAGAGGAGCGCCTTGGAAAGAACAATGGTGGCGGAGGGTGGGGAGCAGGGTGCCTGGGTATTGATGTGTAATCCTTTCTAATGCCGCTTCTAGAGACAGCATGGAAGAGTTTGGGTTGTTGGGTTTTTTTTGTATTTTCCTGAAGTGCAGATACAATTGAGTCTGGTAAGGGCAGGCAGCAATGCCAAAGCTCTAGATTAAGGTGCTGGATTGCATTAGGGCTGTGGAGCAGTCAACCACTCCACACTGCCTCTGGCCCCAGGAGGGCAGGGAGTGGGCAGGGAAGACAGGAAACACAGAAAGGTCCAAAACGGAGAGGAGAGGG
>JANPWX010000423.1:19913-86023 GCA_024734555.1 Trochalopteron elliotii
AGCACACTACTGTTGGAAGGGCCAGGGCTCTGGATCCTGCTGGGAATCACAACCCAGAGACATCATCACCTCATAGGGCAGCAGCTTGTGTTCTGCCAGCACAGTCTCTTGGACTCTGCCAGTGCCCCTGGCCACCCCTTGGCTGGACTTTGATCCCCCTGCATCAAAGCCCAGCCAAACTGGGGGAAGACTCCCACGGCCCCCAGTGCCTTGGCCTGTGTGCCACCCTCTCTGCTCAAGCAGTCATTCCACTGCATTTCCCTCACTACAAGGCCTCTTCCTTGAGGCCAAGCAAAACAAGGGACTTCTCCCAGTCCCTGCCCACTAAACTCCTGCTGCACAGAATGAGGGGAATGACACAGCACAGCACGTGTCCCAGTGACAGCAAATGCTGAGAAACCCCACTGGCTCAGAGAGACAGCATGTCAGGGGTGCTCAGGTACTCCCCAGAGCCTGAGTCTCACTTACCTTCTTCTGGCTTGAAAAAATAGAAAGGCAAATCCCCAGAAATCAGCCACTCACAGTAATTTTCTCACAGAAGCTGTATCAGAAGCAGCTATCATTCAGTATAAACTCATGAGGATAAACCTCATTATTTTGGCATCTTTGCAACATCAGATCACCAGCCATGCCAGCTGCCCAGGTGTGGGACCTCACAGGAGATTGCTGACCAGGTGGGAAGAGCCCACAGTGCCATGGGACCATTTTGCATCACCTGCTGCTGCTGCTCTGGAGTCCAGTGACCCACAATGCCCTGGCCCAGATATATTCATCCAGACTGCCAGGCCTGACTCATGCTTGTCCTGTTCCAGGCTGGATCTGCAGAGGCTGTTCCTTGCTGCTGCCATGGTAAATCAGGCTGAGAGTTCTCCTCTGTGCCTTTACCAGCAGGGTCCAGCCCTGAGGCATCTCACTCAGGCTCTTGTGTTCCTATCACTGAAGGAGGGGTTCCCACACCTTCATAACCTTGTTTCCTTTGTGGAACGACAGAAAAAAATGTTTCCTTCCTCCAAGCAACTCACAGAAAGTCCCCAGTGAGCCCAGTGCCAAGCTTGGTGCTCCTGCTCACAGGGGGTGCTCAGCTGCCTCCCACAGGCTCACATCTGGGAGCAGACCTCATCCCATGCATGCCAGGATGGAGCAGAGCTGGGGGAGGCAGGCAAAGGGCTGCAGCAGGTCCAGGGCAATGGTTCAAAGCTTCTGAGATTCTCAGGCCAGGCCTTCAGAAGATGACAAATCACCTGGGCTTGCTGCTGCTCTGTGCCCAGAGAATGTGAGTGAGGCCACCAGTATGAAGCAGTGTTCATACAGCCCACTCTTTCCAGGATGTTCATCTAAGCATCCTCTGGCTATAAATCATAGAGTCATGGCACTGTTAAGGCTGGAAAAGCCCTCTGGGGTCGTTGAGTCCAACCATTTCCCCAGCACTGCCAAGTCCACACTAACCCATACCCCAGGTGCCACATCCACAGAGCTTTTAAATCCCTTCAGGGGTGGGGACTCCACCAGTGCCCTGGGCAGCTGTGCCAGTGCCTGACCACCCTTTGCATGAAGGGATTTCCCCTATATCCAATCTAAACCTTCCCTGGCACAACTTGAGGCCATTTCCCCTTGTCCTGCCCCTGTTCCCTGGGAGCAAAGCCTGACACCCACCTGGCTATCCTCTCCTGTCAGGGAGTTGTGCAGAGCCAGAAGGTCCCTCCTGAGCCTCCTTTTCTGCAGGCTGGGCCTCCTGGAGCCCCCCCAGCTCCCTCAGCTGGTTCTTACCAGACTTGTGCTCGAGCCCCTTCCCCAGCTCCATTCCCTTCCCTGGACAATGCACATTAAGCCTGGATCACCTCCTCCACACTGCACCACGTTCAGGTGCCCTCTCTCTTTTCCTTGCCAGATCACCTAACAGCAATTGCTCAATTCCCTCACACCATGGAGAATTGCACTGTCCATCAGAAAATGTAAATCTTTAAACCTCAGCCCACCTCGTTAGAAGTGCCCGAGGGCAGCAGCTCGGTGTTTCCCCACTGAGGAGGTGGCCTGCCAGCTAACAATGGGCTGATAGTTAACTCCAGTCCTTTCCAAGATCTGCTTCCCCTACCAGTTAATCCCAACAGCAAATAATGTGATTGACTTTGCCTTGGTCTGTAAATGCAGGACTGCTCTATTCCACGAGCTCCCTGCTGTCCTCTAACGAGGGGTCCCACTGCACCCCGGGGTCTGCCTGGGTGGGGAGAAGGTGCAAAATGCCTCAGTGAGGTGCAAGCTCAGCTGGGGTTGGGCCACCCCCTCACAAGGGGAGGGGGAGCAGGCTCACCATGTGGGTGCAAAGTGTGAGTGTTTTGGGGTGGTCCAGGGAGGCAGACCCAGGGTAGAAGATCAGAGAGCCCCCAGCCTGTGTCCTGCTCTCCATGGGGCAGCCTGGGTTTGTTGAGGCAGCCAGCACTGATGGGAGACACTGGCCAGGGGAGCAATTCAGCTCCTGCCACCCTGCCCTGCTCCTTCAGCTCTGGGCACCACTGAGCTGTGGAGGCAGGAGAGGCAAGAGGGGGGCATTTTGGGGCTCATTGCCAGGCCAGTGTGTCCCAGGCAGAGTGGCATGCCAGGGCTGGATTGCCAAGGAAAGATCCAGACAAAACCCATAGAACCACAGAATATCCTGATTTAGAGGGGACTCACCCTGTGCCTGAGAGTGCTGTCCAAACACTCCTGGAGCTCTGGCAGCCTGGGGGCCGTGCCCACTCTCTGGGGAGCCTGGGCAGTGCCCAGCACCCTCTGGGGGAAGAACCTTTCCCTGATATCCAGCCTGACCCTCCCCTGTCACAGCTCCAGCCATTCCCTGGGTCCTGTCCCTGTCACAGAGCAGAGGTGGGAGCTGCCCCTCTGCTGCCCCTGTGCTGCCCCTCTGTTTGCCCCATCCCAGAGCTGAGCTGCACACATGGTCACAGCTGGGAACCTCACTTCAGCTCTCTAGGCCTCCCATCCCTGGGTCGTGCAAGAGACTCTTTCCTTCCTCAAACTCCCCTGTGTGCCAGTTCTGGGCATCCTCTGCAGAGGTGAAGGCTGATGTGAGCCCTCTCCCTGAGTAATTTATCTTCCCTTTATTCTTCCTCCTGTCAGGCAGGAATGCCTGGTGCCTCCACGAGGTGGTGAATGGCACATGCTGAGGACTTCCCAGCACTGTGCAAGGTGCAGATGTCCTGCCTGGCAGAGCCCTGTCACTGCTCAGGGTGGGCATCCCAGCACTGTTTCCACCACCACATGTCAGGCAGACCACGGCACCGGGACCCTCTGGCCATGGGGCTGCGTGGCCAGGGAGCACAGAGATGTGGGCACTTGGCCAGACTTAGCCTGTCCTTTTGCTGGGCCTTCTCCTTGCATGGCTGTGCAGGCAAACTGCTTCAGCAAGGGGTTAAAAACCCACTCTGGTCTGAGTCACTGCAAAATGGGTACATTTTCTGAAGCCCTCCTTGGGATGCTTGCCCACATCTAGCCTTGCTAGATTCCCTGTTGGCATGACATGGGAGTATTTCTGGCCTTCCTACTTCTGGTGTGAGCCTGAATGGCCCTGCCATGCCTGAATGGCCCTGCCATGCCTGCTTTGGGAAGTTGCCTACCCTTGGCCTGAGTTTCTGAGAGAGACCATGGGGTGGAAGTGTGAGGAGGTGTCCTCAGCTCGGCCCTTGTGCCCACAGGAGATAGCCTTGGTCATTATCATTAAGCTCATCATTATGTTGAGAGCATTATCTGTTCATGGCTTAGTATCAAGGGGAGTTTTGACCCAAAGACAGCCAAAGCCTGACCCTGTCTTCCTGCCTCCAGTGAAGATACTGTGGCAAGTCAGGTGGGGAAATGGGGGAAGGTACCAGCAGTAGTAGCAAGTTTTTAAGGATGGTCCCAGATAACCATATCAAGAACAGGAATCCCTTTGCATTTGTGATTCCAAACCACTATTCTTTTCACCTTTTCATCCATCTCCTCATGTGCATCCATCTCAACAGCAGAGCCCTGGGCTCTTGCCCACAGCAGTTCCCAGCTCCTCTGTCTTGTTTCTTGCTTTGGGTGGATGGGGACATCATCCTGAGACACTGTGTGTGCTCTGTCCCCATTGTGCACAGCACAGCCCCACAGCCAGCAGGGCCTCGGTGGGTACAAGGGGGGCATTTGGCTCTGCCCTGTTAGAGGGGGCCCTTCACCACCCAGCATCTTCTGGAGGCAGACAGCACCTGTCTCTTGTCCCTGGCTCCAACCTCAGTGACAAATGTTCTCCTGGAGACACCTTCCACATTTGTATCAGACAGGGTGGGGACAGGAGTGTCTCCCACTATGGCCAGAGATGTGCTATGCAAAGCCCCAGGGTCAAACATGGGGGAGATCCCTGTTTGCCTTGAAAGGTTGTCCCTCTCCTTGGGGTTGTGGAGCACAGAAGAGGAGTGCTGTGACATTGTAGGAGGGTTCCTGCCACCAGCTGCCTGCTGCTAGCTGCCCCTGGGCAGGAGCCTGCAGGGGCACCAGGAGGTCCAGCTCCATCCCCTCCTCACTCTCTTTGCCCAAAATTAGGATTGGTTGGTGTCACTGGGTGCTCTGCTCTCAGGGGGGATGGTCCCTGCCCCAACATCTTCCAGGGGGAATCCAGGCACTCCACGGGGTGTTGATGTCTCTCTGTTCAGCTGGGGGAATGATGAGCCCACCTTAGCCAGCTGCTCCCTGGGAGCTGTCAGTGAGGAACAGCCAAGGAAAGGACCAGACACTAAAAAGCCATTTGGCTTGTGCCTTGCTGGGCCATGGCTGTCACCAAGGTGTGGGGAAGCATCGTGTCTGTGTCCTCTCCTCCTGCCTGTGGGGCAGAGAGTGCTTGCTGCCATCCAGCCTCGGCATCCAGCCTTCTCTCTCCCAGTCTGGGAAGGTGCCAGTCTGTGCGATCCAGGCAGGATGGCCGCCTCCTCCCTCCCACCCTCGGATAACTCAGAGGCTCTCTTGTCTCTGTCCCTGTGTGCCTGGGATGGCTCCCATGCCCAGCTGCCTCCCGCCCTCCTTCTCCGCGGGTGCTGCGATGCAGGGTGCCGAGGAGGGGCCGAGCACACCCCCACACACCCCTCTCCGAAAGGATCGGGCTCTCTTTAATGAAAAGCAACAGATGGGTATAGCTGGCAAGTGTGGGCTTCCAGGGCGGGGGCGTTTAATGATGTCTTTAAACATTGTGAGCGTGTCTGTCTCTCACTCGTGTCCCTTCTGCTGTGCAGTGGGGACGCCTCTCCCCAGGCCGGTGCCTTGGGAAGAACCCTCTCGCCAGCGGGGCAGGTCAGGGAGATGAAAGCATGCCTGCGAGCCCCAGCTCCCACCTCCTAGGCGACGGACATCGCCTCCCAGCCCGGGGACAATGGCGGGGTCTGGTCCCCCCGCGTCGTCTCTAGGTGATGTCACATCGATCAGAGCAGCCGTACCGAGGGGAGGGGAACAAACACGCACACACACAAAGGAGCCGGCTTTGAAGTCCCGCGAAGGAGCGTGCCTGCGCCTCCGGGCTGCCCGAACCTCCCAGCGCTCGGGCCGTGGCCGGGTGTGAACGGGGCCGGCGCGGACAGCGCGGGGATGCCGGTGGTGGCCGGGCTGGGCAGCAGAGCCCCTGAGCATCCGCTGTGCTCCCGGGATGCAGAGGGGATGGAGGCTTTAGTTCTGTACACTCAGCACAGCCCGGTCCACGTCTGAGCTCTGGAGCTTCTCTGCCCGGGGCTGTGAAAGCCAAGCCGGCCTTTCCGTGGCCCCAGGGACGTTCAGGGACCCCCAGCACCACCACACCAGCCATACTGGGTTTTGGGAGTTGTTCTGGACTGGCAGACAGTGGTGCTACCAGCAGTGACAGGGTGACTTGACCACCCAGAAACAGGGCTCCAGTTTTAGGCAGTAATTAACCACCCTTGGGTTTTGTGCATTTCTTTCCTGATGAACCAGTTTTCTCCACAACTGGTAGGGCTGGGAGATTATCCAGTGAAAATAGAAGTGGTTGTTGCATCTCAGAATGGCAGGGTCACAGACTGATAGAATGGGTCACGTTGGAAAAGACCACAGTGGCTCATCTGGTCCCACCTCCCTGCTCAAGCAGGGTCATCCCAGAGCACATGACACAGGATTGTGTCCAGAGGGTTCTGGAATATCTCCAGTGAGGGAGACGTCACCCCCTCTCTGGGTAACCTGTTCCACTGCACAGGAAAGTGCTTCCTCATATTCAGGTGAAACTTTCTGTGCATCATTTTCTGCCTTTGCCTCTTGTGCCGTTGCTGGGCCCCAGGAGCAGAGCCTGGTCCCTGCTCTGAGCCCTCCCTGCAGACAGGGACAGGCAGGGATGAGGATGAAGAGGTCCAGCTCTTCCAGCCTTTCCTTGTAAGAGCATCACATGGCTCCAGGAGCTGGGGATTTGGTGGGAAAGCATCACTATGGGTGCTGCCTGTGCTGACTACTGCCATAACCAAGCCTGGTGTGTGACCAGCCTTCAGCAACTTGTGAAGAATATGGGAATATTAAAATGCTATGGACTATATGCATCAGTGACTGGCTTTGCCACCACATTTTCTCCCTGGCTGTGCAGAGCCACAGTTCCCACCCACAAAAGAAACATGAAGCACTGATCACCCTACACCACATCTGCCCTGGTCTTGCTTCAAGCCAACATTGCTGCACTGGTGGCATTACTGCAGTCACCAGGATTCTTCCAGCTGGCTACTGCAAGATGAAAACAAACATGTGAAATCCCCATGGGGCAGCTTGGGCCAGAGTTCTTGGTGCCTCAAAGCAGTGAGATGAGCTCTGTGGTGCTTCAGAAAGCGGAGCAGAAGAGCAGTGAGGAGCTGCTCACGCCTGCAAGGGAAGCACATGGAGCAGGAGCAGTGGCTGCAGGGTGGACAAGGTCTCATGCATCGAGAGCCATGTCCCCCGTGCAGTCCAGTGCTGCTGGGATGGACAGCATTTCCTATTGACTTCAGAGCTCATCTCAGAGGCTGCACTTCCTCCTCAGAGAATAACTCACTGATTGGTATAATTTTCACTCATTTTACACACCCACTAAATGCCACATCAGTGCCAACAACCCTGGTTTCCAACCTCCACCCAGAGCATAACTTCTGGCCTTGGTCACATCACAGCTGAATGAAGCAAAAGAAACTGTTGGCTCCAAGTTTTAAAAAGTGAGTAATTGTTTTCAGCATTTTCTTTTTAATTAAAAAATTAGGGATCAACCCAAAAACACACAAGAAGAATTCAGTTTTTTAGACAGAGTGGTGCACTTGTCATCTGGAAAAATGAGACAGCAGGCAGCTAAAAATAGTGTTCTCCTGAACTTTGAAAATCTGTGCCCTCTTGTTCTGGTTTTCTTCTGCTCCAGCCACAGGCAAAGGCAACAAAACCTTTTGCCCGACTCCGGTGTTTGGGCGGCAGTTCAATCCCCCAGCCCAGGAGCAGCTGCGGGGGGCCGGCAGCCCCGCCCTGCTGACGAGCAGCCTCCCTGCAAACCCTGCCTGCACACTTTGTTTGCAGTCTTAAACGCCCATGAAAGCGGTGGCGATATTTAAAAACAAGGATGTTTCTTCACCCTCTGCAGACAGCCCTGGCCTGTGTTGTTGCAGCCCCTCGGGAGCCGGGTGATGCTGCAGCAGCTCCTGCAGTGGGGAGGGTGATGGCCATGCCAGGACCCTCTCCTGGCTGTGCCAGACCCACTGTGACCTGACAACACCCCTGCTCTTCCAAACCTCTCTGGACAAAGGACATACCTCGGTACCAGCTGGGCTGGGCATGCCTTGGGAACACAGAAGTGGTGGTGCCCACAGCTGGCCCACGCTGCCATCCCTGCTGATGGAGACAGGAGGGTGCAGCACTTTCTCTCTGCACTCACAGTGTTGGCAGCTGTGCCCACATGGCACAGCACACTTCTTATTGGCAGAGCATCTTCCAGAGCATCTCCACCTTTAAAAGAACCGCCTTGGAAGCCCAACCTGGAACTCTTTGCAGCCAGGCAAACGGGCAGTCCCATCTTTTGTGTGTTGAGTCTGCTGCCTCACATCTGGAGGAGACGAGACGCCAAAAACAGCCCAACTATCCAAAGGAAAATACTGACACCACTATGCACACCTGTTGCCTAAAAGGATAGGAGGGAAGAGAAAAGACATGAAAGAATAATCAAACATTTAAGCAAAAGTTCTAGGGCAAGTGAAAAGGAAGGAGGTAAAAGCTTCAAGTACCCTCACATCTTTTTCCTGTCAGAGCTTCTCTGCTCCTGGTAGAGCTCCTCTCTGATAGCAACACAGAACATAATTGCACCTATAGCCTGGCAAACACCTGCTAACCCACTGGTGAAAAACCCCTGGGCTTTCATTTTCCACACAGCGGGTACATTTCTTTGGCATCTTGGATGTCAAACATTCTTGAGGCAACACGGTGAAAACACACTCAGCTCACAAATGGGGGATGTTTTGGGGCTGCAGTAAACACCAGTGCTACTCCCTTTCAGGGACTTCTCCTCCCCTCTCCGTAACCCAGACTGCACCACAAAGCAGCAGATGCTGGCACTGCTGCAACTTATTTTAATTCCAACCCCTCCATCTTTTTCTTCCTTTTTTTTTTAAATTTTTTTTTAATTTTTTTTTTTTTTTTTTTTTATTTTGCGTGTGTCTGGGTAAATTTAGTTCCCATAAAAGTGAAGGACTGTCAACACCATCTTTGGAGCCAACCATACTGTCGGCAGCTGTTGTGTGAGCTGTGCACACAAAGCCCCTGAGTGCACCTCGGGCTGTCCTCCCCAGCCCCCACACAGCCCTTCAGCAGCTCATGACCCCTCGGCTCTGTCCCATGTTCCAGAGCCCCTCCTCAGCTGGGATCACACAGCCCCTGCCTCCACTCCTCCCAACCACCCCATCCCTTCTGCCTGGCCTGATCCCTCCTAATCCCCACTCATCCTCACAGCCAGGCTGCTCCCTCCAAACTCCCTGTCTTCTCCCATTTCCCACAACCTTCCAATGGGACAGCCAGCCAGAGATACCCTCCCTTTGGCCAAGGCAGTGCTGCAAGGGCAGCTGGGGAGGGACAGAACATGGGACTGCTGAGGGAGCTCTCCTTGCACAGGGATCTCACAAGGGAGCTGCACATGGCCCAGATGGGATGGCCCTGTTGGAGGGTCCTGCAGCACTCTCTGTTCCCACCCCTCTGCCCTGACCCTCCCCTGTGCATCCCTTGGCTCCCTCTGGGCACAAGAGGAAGCTCAGTGGGGCTTTCCTCCCACCTGGATCTCTGCCATCCTGGGGTTCCTGTGTGCAGCCTCCTGCAGGGCAGGGGCTGAGGAGCTTTGCAGGCAGCAGCTTTTTGACGACTGCTCTTCCACCAGCAAAATTCAAGTATTTTCCTGAAGTTTCCTGTGAAATGGTGTCTGGAGACATTTGGGAGGAACATGTCCCCTGCACAATGGGGCCAGCCCAGGCTGTCACCACCTGACACCTCAGAGCACAGAGCAGCAGCTCTTGGGCTTGGGCTTGGAGTCACAGAACTTCTGCTCCCCAAGCAGCACCACCATCAGAGTCCCATGGAAGCAAATTGCTTGTTATTCAGATGCTGAGGGACCCCATCCCCACTGAGGGCAATCCAAGGGGACCTAAGGGCTGAGATCCTCTCTCCACTTCCCCACAGCTCCAGGATGACAAGGGGATCTACTCTTCTCCCCTGAATCATGAGCTGGCTCTTCAAAGCCTGAGGGAACACTTTGTTTTCACACTGTTCTTCAAATGGAGAAGTTTGGAATTGATGTGAGATGTGTTTTGTATGTTGAAGGACCTTTGCTGGTTCCTCCCTGCTCCTCCCTCTGTGCAGGAGACCCCTCAGCACAGCACTGCGGGCATTGCCCGCATGTCCTGTTTCATCCTTCTGCCCCTGGGGTACCAGTTCCTTTGACTGCCTCTTGGACTTGTTTACCCATGGCATCACATCATCTTGTCCCCCCTTCACTGCTCCTGCCACTGCCTGGGTGTCCTGACCTTGGCTGGGGTTAAACCACACCACCAGGGCTGCAGGCCCTGCAGAACAGCCTGCATGGCTCTGGACATCTGGGCCTCCTCCATGCATGGAAACCTAGTTGTACAAGGCAAAGGATCTTTGTTGGGGCCTTTTCTATAGGTGGCAGACTGAATGTCCAGCACAGAGCTGAAATTTCTTGGGGTATGACCAGAGGGACCCTGAGACCCCAGTGAGCAGCACAACCCTTGCTTGGGGACTTGTACCAGCAAGCACTGAGCACAGAGCATCAAAGCCTGCTCTGCACCCCACATCCTTTCCTAAGCTCCTGAACACATCCAACAGGAGCCCCCAAAGTCTGTCTCAGGGTCTGCTGTGTGGGTGAGGAGGTCATGAGAGGAGCTCCCAGGCTGGAGCAGGTCCCTGGCACCCCAGGAGGTTTGTCCTTTCCAGTGCACTGCGGTCCCACGAGGACATGGTCTGCTGGCTTCCAGTCCCTCCGAGCTGCTCATGGGCTGTCCTGGCCAAGGACTCATCCTGCTCTTGGTCTGCTGGGACACCAACTGCTCAGACAGCTGGGCTGAGCTCCATCACCCTCTCCTGCTCTGCTGCACGGCTGGAGCCTTCTCCATCCAACACCTCCAGCAACCCGCGCGGCCTCCTGAAGCTCCCCGTGACTTTGGCTGTGGCACCAGCCCCCTCCATCCCTCCTCCTGGGGAACAAGGGGTGATTCAGGAGCCAGGGGGCAGCCTGGCAGTATGGCAACGTGCACAACTTTATCTTGCTTGGAGGAGATGGCTGGGAAGCAGTTAACACTTTGGTACTGGTTGATTTCTCCTGGAAGGAAGGAAGTGTCCTCACGCAGAAAAAATGCAGAAATAACAGGGTTGGGGTGGGTGGTGGTTTTTTTGGTGGTTTGTTTTCTTTTTTCTTTTTTTCTTTTTTTTTTTTTTTTGCTTGTTTGGTTTTTTTTAATAACTATTCTTTTTTTCCAGCCATCTGTGCCATTTGCAGCTGATGGGAGGGGGGACAATGCTGAATGGGGGGGAATCATTTGGGTTTGGGACCAGTACTGCATTTACAGTGTACAAAACAAGGGAGGACATCTGTCCCCAGTGGAGTATTACGCACAGATCCAGGATTTTAGCATTGTGCTCACGTCCAGTGCTATCATTACAGATGCACAAAGCAGAGATGGTCGTGCACAACCCTGTGTTCCTTCTTCCTTGCTGTCTTCCTTGTCTGCACCTGCCATGTTTGCCATTGCCCATGGTCCTGCTATTCCCAAATCTCTGAGTGCTTTCCAGCCTCTTCCAGCCTTCTGCCATCCCTTTTTCAGCCCATGGATGTTTTGGGGAAGCTGCAGGCAGGAGCCAAAGGCTGGTCCTTCACACTTCTCCAAAGCTAGCCATGGAGAACGCCTTCCTGGACAAATGAGGGTCTCCAAACCTGATTCAGGAACAGCCCTCAAAGGCTGGACTCATTCCTCATCCAGATAAAATGTGATAACAGACAGTGTCTTGCCAAGGGCTAGATCTGTGTGGTGCTGCAGCTCACCAAAGAGCTGAGCTGTGCTCCCTGACAGCAGCAAAAGAGGATTTTTGTCACAGCCCTGTGTCAAACATGCCAGGCTTTTCTGCAGAAGATGATCTGGGTGCTCTGCTGGTTTTTCCACAGGGATGACTTGAGCTGGAGCAGAGCAGCAGAGCCACTGGCTTGGGAATGGCTGCTGGGAGTACCTCTGGGGAGCTCATGGAGGGCAAGAGGCTGCTTCTGCCAAGACCCAACTCTGCCAGGAAGATGGAAATGTTGTACTGTGCCTTTGGCTAGGATGTGCTTGGGCACAGTCCTGTCACTCAGATGATGGGCCCTCATTAGCCTTGTCACAACCTGGGGGTTCCTGGGAGGGTCTGGCTGTGGCCAGTGTGGCTTTGCAAAGAGCTTTTCAACTAAACCTTCACCCTGACTCCAGCTTTCACTTTTGGCATATCCCTCCCCTGCCTTTCCAGGTTATTTCCTATGGAGCAATCACCCATGCAGTATTTCCAGTCCCACCAAAAGAGGCCATTTGAATTGTTGGTGAATATTCTAATGGAGGTGCTGCTCTGTTGGCTTGAGTGAGACAGGACATGTTTGTGTGCAATGTGTGCAACATGTGAGGGCTTCGATAAAAGAGCAACCCAGAGAATTTGGCTCTGTTGGAGAGGTCCCAGGTGCCCTGCTCCTGCCCTTGACTTTGGAGGGTGGAGAGGAGAGGGGCAGGTGAAAGATGAACCAGAGGAGAGAAAAGAGGGAATTGGAGGAGCAGAGCAGCTCATGATAATTTTATTATCTATATACAAGTGTGAAGGTTTGCACGTGCCATCTGGAGGTTTGCATGCCAGGTTTGTGGCCAGGAGGAGAGGCAGTGATGACAGGGCAGAGAGGGCTACCAGTGGCCAGGAGAACTTGCTCCAAGAGCAGGGAAGTGAGCATGTGCCCAACTGCTCCGTACGAGCTGCTCAGGCAATTAATCTCCCTTGCCTTGGGACCCTGGAGCAGAGAAGCAGCAGACTGGTGGCTGTGTCCTGTGATTTACAATACATCTGATAGTTCTAGCCCATTAATAAAACATGCAGCTGGCCATGAAAGGCACATCTGCCTATTTTAAAGACTATAATAATGGATAAAGCTCTGACACATGGATTTCTGTAAGAAAACTAGCACTGTAAATAGCATTCCAAAATTATGTATTCCATCAAATTCAATGGGACAGTTATTGTATGCTAATTAAATACTACTGAACTATTTGACGTTTGGATGGTGAATAGAGACGCGATTTTAGAAATGCACAGTCCCTCAGAACACCCACAGACTCCCAAGATTTTGCTGTCATTCCCAGCCTGCAATCTGTTCTGATAATGGGCTGCAGGCAGGACAGGGATTCACAACTCAAGTGACCTGTCTGTAAGGAGCTCTGGCAACACGGGGACATGGTTTAGTGGTAAATTTGGCAGTGCTGAGTTGAGGGTTGGACTTGATGATCTTAGAGACCTTTTCCCATCTTAACACTTGTATGAATCTCTGAGCACACATGTAATTCACTGTCCAGGTGGGTAATGATGGTGAACAAAGCTTACTTGTCCTGTCTCCTGGAATCAGACCAGGCCAGAGCAAAACCTGCTCCACTGCTGCTCTTTGTCTCCGGAGAGAAGAGCTCCACACACTCCTCACTGGTGACTCTTCCCCCTTCCAGATAAGATTTCCTGACTGCACTGCTTTCTGAGACTTCCTTCACTTTAATTCACCTGGATCTGTTGGATGTGTGTCTTGGGTCCTCCATGCAGTGCAAACCCATTTCCATGTGGGTTACAAACAAGCAAAGGCATGAGAAAGGGCTGACTTCAAAGGCACATCCAGGGTTTGCAATGGGAAGAGAAGCTGGATAAAAGAAACAGGTCTTGTTCCACCTCTAAACTGACCTGCTCCAGGCTTGAGGTGTTCCCTGGCAGGGATGGAGAAGCCGGGTGTGGTTTCCAGGACTGATGCCATGCTCCATGATCCCATGGGAGACCCTTGTCCAACATACTGGGCTGTGGCACATCACCTCTCACCCACCTCCTGCTGGTGGGGCTTCCTCCCCTTCCTCCTCCCCATCCCTTTCTAGAAACAGCCAGACCAGAAGCTGATGAAGCAGAGACAAACAGACAGAGACTTAGAAATCTTCACTGATGCCTCACATTATAGCCCAGTACGTGAGATCTGAACAGGATCTCGTTCCACCCAGTCCCTTGGTCTGGGAGTTTTCACAGAACCCAGGACTGCCAAGCTCTCTGCACCAGAGCTGGGTATTGATAAAGCCTGTGGACACTTTCAAGTCTGCTAAAAAGATGTTCTGAGGTGACAGATCTTAAGAAGCACACAGAGCTGAGCACTGCTCTGCTCTCCACACCCTTCACCACTGCAAGGGAAAAGCAGCCACTATCAGTGGTAGCTGGATCCAATTTATTAGGCGCTTCGAGGAGACATTCATCAGGCAGGGAGATAAATAATCTTCAGATGGAACAATTAAATTTAATTGCCTGAAGATTATTTGTCTCCTTCCCTGATGATTGTCTCTGCTGAGCGCCTTATAAATTGGATCCAGCTATCAGCAATATTAAAGGCGCTTCCCCTCAGGACTGGCCCAGCTGCCCAGACCAAAACATTGGGCTCAGAATGAACTTTCACTGTTACAGACTGTCACTGTTATCGAAACTGTGCTGCCTCAAGACTCAAGGGTGTTTTTTTCTTGCAGTTAGACAGGGCTGTGCTCAAGGTGTCTGGGTTTTCTAGTCCCTGGTGGTGCATCCTGAACTCAGCAGGACTGCTCCAACTCCAGTGACCCCGTGGCAGTGATGTCCTGCTTGGCAAAAGCCTGAGGGGGATGTGGTGAGCCCCAAGGTGGATTGTGTGAAGTTTCAGTGTGCTGGATTTTGTTGTGGCTGCAGAAATGAGGAACTGAAGTTGTGGGCTCCATATCACACTATGGAGCAGCCATGGCATTTTGTGCTGGCCATGATTGTGCTGGCCACGAGGGAAATGAAAAGCCACATCTCAGCCTGGAGAGACCTTCAGGATGTGTGGGCTCACTAATGCCTCCCCCAGCCAGTCTGCCAGCTCAAGGGCCAGCACACCGCAGGAGCACGGCTTTTTCATGTGGAGACAGAGCCAGAGTAGCCACCTTATTCCTGTTACTCCAGGCCAGGACCAAAGCTGGAACCTCTTCAACAACCCAGGAGCCATCAACTCCCTCCTCTGTATATGTCTGAAGTCTGGAAAGTATCTTAAATATGGGAGAGGAAAGGGAGGGGTTTGATCCTCAGCTGGTGTAAATCAACGGAGCTCCATTGACGTTGTTGGATGATTACTGAGACTTATGTCCTCTGACCCCAAAAATTTCTAGGGAGGGAGGTAATGACTGCAGAGCATTCCAGTGTTGCAAGACATCTTCCTCCAGCCTGGCTTCAGAGAGGCTGTAACTCCAGGGGCTGGAAAGTACAGGGATAAGTGTCTGGGTGAAAAAAGGGGAGAAGGAAAGCCCGAAGGTACTCAGCTGAGTTGCAGCCAGAAGGCAAGCTGGAATCCAGAGAGGCTGGGCTGTAGGGAGCATACACCATGGGGACATCTCATCCTCCTGCACCTTTCTGAGTGTGGATGATTCTGGATATGAACACCATGATGTTCTCAGCCCCTTCTGGGCAGTAGTGGAGTCTAACGCTTCTGGTCCAGCCCCACTGGTGCCAGCCCTGAACCCAAGGCACCCCGGAGCAGGCACTGGCTCACCCCCAGATAGTCCACCCTGCCTGCCTTGGGAAAGATTTGGGGTCTTGGCAATTGCCAAGAGCCACGATAACACACCCTCCACTCCAGGACTGCCAATCCTCTGACAGATGAGCTGTGTCCAGGCATCCCCAAGTGAGAGGCAGCATTTGGAGGTGCAGGCTGGGTGCCAGTGCTGTGCTCCTTCCTGTGAGCAGCGCTGAAGAAAAGACCCTGGAATCAACATGTTTACTGACAGACTCCTGCACTGTTGGCCTGCTTTTCTAAGGAAATGAAGCTTGTGCAATCACATTGTCTGGGGGTGTCTGTTCCTAATAACTTCTCAGTCCACCAGCCAATTCCAATCCAATTTGTCGGATGGGGAGAGGTCTCAAAATATTGCATCCTGCCCAGTCTCCCTGCATTGTGCTGGGTGGCAAAATGGGGTGCAGGAAACTTGGACCAGGTGAGGAATAGGAGCACCTTCTACACCAAGTCATGGAGAAGAGCAGCAGGGTCACAGTTGGTGGCCAGTAGGCAGCCCCAGCCCCGTTGGGAAGAGGACCTCTCCAGCTGTGGCCAGAGCTGGATGCACCATCAGCTGAGAGAAGATGCGTGTCTGGAAGGACAGAGCTCCAGCTCCTTCCACACATCTGGGCAGAGGGGATGGAGTCTGCATAAGCCATTGCTGCAGAACATGTGGGGCTGAGAGCTGAGCAGCCCCCAGCTCCCCAAAGCATCGGGGCTGAGGGTCCTCAACTGGAAGGCAAGGGCTCCCAGTGGACAGAAGTTCCCCTTCCACCGGGGATAGACATTCCCAGGAGCGGGCCCCTGGCCAAGCAGAGCAGGACCTGTGGCTGCTGGGCGTCGCGCTGTGTCTTGCTGCAGTCTGGACAGGATCTGGACAGCAGCGCCTTGTTTCTCCATTGGATGCTGGCTTAATTTGCTGAAGGCGTTCAGTGGCCCACACGGTCTCTCCAGTTCAGCCCTGCCAGTAACATGAACTTAACAGAGCTGGAGAGGACTATTTTTTTAAGCGCCTATACAAACATGATTTGTTTTGTAATAACTCTTCTTCTGTTCTGTTTTGAAGGGGATGATGGCTCTGGGATCTGAGGAGCTCTGAGACAGCTCAGAGCAGCTCAAATTCCTCCCCACGTGCTTTCTATTAACATCTTCATTTAACACCCGTTCAAAGCCACTTCCAGCCAGAGCATGACAGAGCAACAGAGCTTGGCTTCGTGAAGTCACCCAGAATCGATGACAAATCAAAAAGGGCTTGGTTTGTCCTGTACCAACCACACGTGCAAATAGGAGATAGCTGCCAGTGGAGGGAGTGACTGTTCCTGCTCAGCTCCTCATCACTATCCAGACCCAAAACCAGCACCCAAGCCATGGGGAGGACTTGCTGCCTGTGCACTTGCTGGAAGAGGAATTGGCTGCAGTGGCAAATCACCTCCCCTGACCTCACAGCCTGCTCCCAGGCCAAACCCCTGGTCCTACCAGTGTCAAGGGCAACTCTCCACTTGACTTCATTGAGACTTGACCTTCAGTTAACACAGCAAAGCAGGAAGGTTGAGAAAGCCATATGGAAGGAAACACCACTACAAAATTGTCCATGCTGGTGTTTCTTAGAGACTCTCTATTGTATGTTCTCCCTCTAATTTTCTTAAACTGTGGGCATCCAGGAATCCCAGCCCCAGCAGTGCACAACCTGCCTGTCTGCATCACCATGAACACCCTTGTGTCCTCAGGCGTGTCCAGAAGGGACCACAGCCTTCTGTTAGCAGGACTCCATCTCTGCTTGCATGGCAGTAATGGCACCAACTGGCTCTGAACCAGCCAATCCCACATCCTAGACTCGGTAGAAATATCTGTATTTCAGCCCAGGGCAAAAAGGTATGTTTCTATTCTCAGTCAAAACAATGAAACCTGGGATTGAAAACCCTGTGAGAGCTTGGGTGCACTGATAATCTATGCAGAGTGCTTAGCCTAGACTGCTGACCCTACTACAGTCTCTTCCCTTTTGTTAGACATCAAGAAATCTGAATCCCCTGGTGAAACCTGGCAGCACTGGGTCCCACCATGCAGGCAGCCTATCCACTTCTCTCTTCCCATCCTCATTCCTGGTCAGGGTGTACTGGGCACCACCACCACACCATGTTTCTCAGTTGGTGCTTGTAACAACCAGGGTGGCAGGACCAGGCAGCTCCTGTGAGAGAATAAACTGGGAATGGCCAGAGACTGTCTGCCAGCCTGGGAGTGGGATCTGCAGTCATGTTTTACAGGGATAACAGTGGAATAGTGGAATATTGGAATATTGGAATATTGGAATATTCTCCCTCCCTTGGTTCTGTGCCCAAGCATACATGAAATTTGGGGCTGCTCTACTAAATGTCACCCAGAGGACCTATCCTTTAAAGATACCATAAAATCATGGAACCACGAATTGGTTGGGGTTGGAAGGCACTTTAAAGCTTATTTTGTTCCACCCACTTGCCATGGGCAGGGACACCTTCCACTATCCCAGGTTGCTCCAAGCCTTGTCCAACCTGGGATGGGGCAGCCACAGTTTCTCTGGGCAACCTGTGCCAGGGCCTCACCACAGATCCATTTACATGGATATATAATTAGCAGTTCATTTTCCACATCCTTTAAGATAAATTTAGCAGACTTTGGCACCTGGTTCCAGTTTGATGGTGACATTGCAGGGCAAACCTTTGCGAGAGTGACAATCCAGCATGGACCTCATCTCTGCCATGCTCTTGTACAGAAACCCCCATCCGTGACCTGCTGAGCTTTGCATCAGTGGATGGCACCAGGCCAGGTTTGTTCTTAATACAGGTCATTTACTGAGTGTGCTGCTCCTGAAGGAGCAGGAGCAGCAGTGCTGGGAGTGGGAGTATGGAATATCAGAACACTTGGGGCCATAACACCTCCCAGTACTTTGTCACACCACATCACTCGCCTGTGAACCACAGCACACACTCTAATCCTTTCCAGGACACTTCACCTTTCTCTGCCTCTTTCTCCATGTAGTGTGGCTAGGTGCTCAGTGGGATGGATTTCCACAACTTGGCACCCAATGCATTTGTTTTTGAATGTTGAGGCATTGTTGGAAACCAGCAGTGTTGAGGGAAAACACCAGGAGTCATGTTAACTGATACCAGCACGGTGACAGGTCCTGCACAACTGCAGGCAGGAGCAGTGACATTTGTTGCTCTGTTGTGGTTTGGCTGTGGCTGGCTCCTCACGGGGCTTTGGTGGAGAGAGGAATGTGGCTGGGTCCAGAGCAGCACACACAGCTACTCTTGCCACAGCAAAGAGCACCTTGATGGAGGAGCTGCCATGATCCTCAGCAGGCTGGGCAGCCACTTCCAACCTAGGATGTTCTGGGGCTGAGACAGGTGGAAGGTGGGGAAATTGGTGAATGAGAGGCTGGACATGTGCTCACAGCCCAGAAAGTCAGCTGTGTCCTGGGCTGTATCTTCAGCTCCATTCAGGTGAGACCCCACCTGCAGAGCTGCCTCCAGATCTGGGGTCCTTGGCATAAGAAGGACATGGAACTGCTGGAACAACTCCAGGGGAGGCCACAGAAATGCTACTAGGGCTGGACCCTCTCTACTCTGGAGCCAGGCTGGGAGTGCTGGGAGGGTTCACATGGAGAAGGGTTTGGGGAGACTTCAGAGTCCCTTCCAGGGCTTAAAGAGTGTCCAGGAGAGCTGCAGAGGGACTTGGGACAAGGCCCTGGAGGGACAGGACAAGGGGAATGGCTTCCCACTGCCAGAGGGCAGGGTTAGATGGGATATTGGGAAGGAATTGTTCCCTGGGAGGGTGGGGAGTCCCTGGCACAGGCTGCCCCTGGATTCCTGGAGGTGTCCAAGGCCAGCTTGGATAGGGCTTGGAGCATCTGTGAGTCTGTGAAGTCAAGGACTGCAGTCCATCCATTTAAAAACTATCAAAGAAAGAAGAGCAGAATCATAATTTGTTGGTATCTTCATGTGCAGATCAAATTAAACTACTTCAGGACAAGCACATTTGCCTCTTCAAATGTTCTTTGACGACTGAGACAGCAAAGTGCACACTCAGCTTTGAGGATATAGTTTATGATCTATGTCATTAAGCTGGGGCTTGAGGGAATACTGATATAAAAATATTGTCCTAACACATTATCTGTTGGATTTTTTTCTTTTTTCTTCCCACCAAAAATGCAATTTTATCCATTGCATAAATGTTCATAAAAGATTCTTGGTTTCAACAGAAGGTATCCTGCAATATTCTTGAGTTAGAATGAACTTGTAGATAGTCACTGGTGTGTTTCTATGGTTTGGTTTTTCAATGAAAATGAGTTTGGTTAAAAAAACCCCTGGTTTGCTTTTCCTTTTTAAGTGGAAATAAAGTAAAATAATGCACTACTGCTTCTTCATGAATTTGTATCTTTGTATTCTCAGTTCCTGTTTTCACAACATTATATTTTTCAGGTCGCTTTGGGAACAGAAGACTTCCCTGTCCCAGGAATTTTCTTGGGATGGAAAGAGCTGTTTCCTGCCTGGTTGGTACACGGGTTTGGAGAACCTCAAGCCAAAAAATCCTAGACACACCAAAGTCATCTGGAGCTTTCTGATGGTGCTAATGTTACCCAGACTCTCATCTCCTCCAGCCCAAGTGTCTTTGTGGTTGGGAAATTGCAATCTTGCTCTAAAATTCATGCTGTCCAGCCCGTTTCCACATGGGAAGTGGTTTTGCCCACAGTGCACAGAGCAGACCAGTGTGTGATTTCCCAGGGAAGACTGGGATCCTGAGCAAAGGCTCCTGGGCATGAGCCTCAGGCCAATGGGGTTTTGCTCAGCAGAGCTACATCTTCTGTGGGCATCTGGGCAGGGAATGGAAAGTGTGGGCACCCTGCAGCCCCTCGATTCTGCAGCATGAATCCAATCACACCACCTTTCAATTATACAGAAACACTATTCATAAGCTCCATGGGTAAACAGTCCCTGCCACTGCACAGGAATTCCTACAGATGATAATTAACTAATTAACTTAGTAATTGCATGTGCTGGGACTGGAACTTCCACTCTGTTTTGGATGGCTGGGATGGGTCTTGCTCATGTTCTCACCTCCTGTTTGAGGGGAGAAAGGCTTTCACTGCCTTCAGTGAGGCAGGCTCAGAGCATCTCACCTTTGTGGCCACTGCAGCAGCTCCTCAGCCATCCAGCCATCCCCTATAACCAGAACTAAAGAAAGAAGAAGTGTCCCAGGAGGGAAAAAAAAAAAAAAAAAGGTGAGGAGAAAAGAAAAAAACAACCCTCAAAACAAACTAAAAAAGAAAACAAAGAAGAAAACAAAGAAAACACCCCCATATTTTAGAGAACAAACTTTGAGAAGCACAAACCTAGATTCATGTCTGATAAACTGAGCATCTCTTTGGACAGGAGAAAGGCAAATCAGATATTTCAGAATTGATGCCAACAAGCTCCTGATTTTGGGGAGGAAATTCAGTGTCACAATTTGGGTTTATTTCTGTGCATTCATTCTGTGAGCAGAATACCACTGAGGCATGACTCCTTTGGCAATGGAAATGAACACATTCCCATTAAGCTGCATGGAAGTACTCTGGTTTTCCCCTGCTGTGATTCTGGACCTGGGCCTACCTCCAAGTGAAGGAAGAAGATCAGTTTGTCCACCTGGACAGGTTCATACTTTGCTTTGCTGAGCCCAGGAGCAAACCCCAATACATTGACCTGCATTTTTATGCTGTTAGTGATGAAATGATGATGACAGATAAAAAAACCTTCCAAAAGTATAAACTGTTCTGCAGCATCATCTCTTGGTGCTCCACAGCACCTGGAAGAGTAGAATGCCAGCTGCCTCCAAGGGAAGCTGGGAAATGCATCCCCCTGTGGTGTCTATTGCTGCCCCTCAAACCCCATTTCTTCCCAGCTCCCAGATGAGCACTGCTCACACCTACCCCAGACCAGATGGGATTTTTAAGGACACACATCTCCAGGATGTGGGATTGTCCAGTGAGAGTCAGTACTGAACTGAGGAAGGGATGGTGTGTGCAGGGTGTTGGGTGGTGTCAGTGTGTCCAGGGGGACCTGGGCAGTGACAGTGTCTCTGTGCTGGGCCACTGGTGAGGCCACAACCCAGTCCTGGGGTCAGTTCTGGGCCCCTCATAACAGGAAGGATATTGAGGGGCTGGAGCATGTCCAGGGAAGGGAATGGAGCTGGGGAAGGGACTGGAGCACCAGGAGAGGCTGAGGGAGCTGAGGAGGCTCATCCTGGAGAAAAGGAGGCTCAGGGGGGACCTTCTGGCTCTGCACAACTCCCTGAGAGGAGGGGGCAGCCAGGTGGGAGTTGGACTCTTCTACCAGGGAACAAAGGATAAGAGGAGAGAAAACGGCCTCAAGTTGCAGCAAGGGAGTTTCAGATTGAATATTGGAAAAATTTCCTCATGGAAAGAGTGGTTGGGCACTGGCTCAGGCTGCCCAGGGCAGTGGTGGAGTCACTCCCCTTGGAGAGATTTGAAAGCCACGTGGATGTGGCACTTGGGAGCATGGGTTAGTGGTGACCTTGGCAGTGCTGGATTAATGGTTGGACTCCATGATCTTAGAACAATTTTCCAACCTGAATGAGTCCCTGATTCTATGATACCAGGGCAGAGGGGTTAGCAGGCACTGAAGGTGCTCACCTGGGTTCAGGTGGGTGCATGGCACAAAGGAGGGGTGCACATACAGGTACAGGTGTGTCTGTGCCTGGATACTGGCAGTGCCCATGTTTGGCAAAGCTGAGGACATGGGTGCCACAGGGACCGTGGTGTCTGTACTGGGTGACACAGGTCTGTGTAGGCAGTGTCTCTGCCCTCCAGGATTCTCACCTGCTTTGCTCATTAAATACTGGAGAAAAGGGATGCTACAAGCAAAATTATGCCTCTTCCAGTTTCCACAGCAGGAGACAACAGGGCTGAGCTCAGGTGCTTTGGGGATTCTCCTCCCTCACCTGTGCCATGGTGCGCATGCCAAAGCAAGTGCCAGGTCCCCGTGGAGAAAACCCCTTCACCAGCCCTCTGCACCAGGGCAAGGAGACCTACAGGGCTAACTCTGAATCCTGGTGCTGCTGGGGCTTAGTGCCCTCACCCAACACCTTGGCACACCAGGTCAAAGAGCCATTGTAGCTTCCACAGCACTGAGATGGCAGCCTTAAAAACTGCCACAGACAGAGCCTGCTGCCTTCTAGTCCCATTCTTTAACTGTGGGGAAGGGCAAGAGAGTGTCTGAAGGCTCAAAAACCTGTTCAGAAAGAAAATACTGGTATGTGCCCCTGACATCACCTAGGGAGAGAAGGAAAATATGAGAAGAGACACAACCACATTGCAAGTGCCTTTCTTCAAGGAATGCTGTGCAGTAGAGGCCACAAAGATGATGAGGAGCACCTCCTTATGAGGAGAGACTGAGGAGGCTGGCCCTGGTTAGTCTGGAGAAAACTGAGAGGGGGTCCCATCAATCCACAGAAATGTCCCCAAGGCAGGTGCCAAGGGGACGGTGCCAGACTCTTTTTAGTGGAGCTCAGTGACAGGAGAAGGAGTAATAACCATATACAGAAACAGATGAAGTTCCACCTCAACATTAGGAAGAACTTCTTTCCAAGGGGTGTGGCAGAGCCCTGGAACAGCTGCCCAGGGACAGCGTGGAGTTTCTCCTCTCTCAAGACATTCGAAACACACCTGGACACATTCCTGTGTCACCTGCTCCAAGTGACCTTGGCTGGGCAGGGGATTGGACTGCCCAATTGGGATCTCCATAGGTCCCTCCCAATCCCAAATCTTGTGTCATTCTGTGAGGAGTGTGTTGCATCAGGACATCACACATCCCTGTGTCCCTGGCTGTGGGGCTTCCCACAGAACAGCCGTGCAACTCCTGCCCTTCCCACTTTGCATCCAACTCTGTTCCTACCCAGGCCACTGCTCCTTCCCTCTGCCACTCCCAGGCAAGGGGAGGAGGCCCCATACTGTTCCCTGCAGACAAGTGATCCAAGCTGCTGTGTGGCCAGAGCAGCTCCTGCAGAAAAGCTGTGCATGGCCAGTGAGACCCTTCCACGGCCAGAGCTCTGCACAGAGGTGTGGGCAACCAGCCCCCAGCTGCAGACATTGTCCCACGTCCACCCCAAAGACCAGGCTTTGGGTCATGGCTCCATCTGTCCTGATGGAACAGGGCTTCTAGGAGGGGAGAACAAATTCTTAGGGAAAGGGGAGGCCTTTTTCCCTTCTGGGGCCAAATGAAAGGGGATCAGTAATTGCACAGCTCCATGCTGAGGAGCATCAGGGACACAAATGTAGCTTTCTGTACACAGCCCTGATCTAATACTGAATTCCCTCTGTGACTTCCAAAAAGACACTTCGTTTTCCACCAGTTGTGCCTTCCCTCTGCCTTGCCTCAGGCTCTGAGCATCAGTAGGTGACACATGTAAAGGGAAGGGCCACCCTGCAGCTCCTGCCTCTTTGGGACATCAATGCCTGTGGATGCCCAACAATGACAAACACCATGGGAACCTCTGCATTCACCAACCCACTTCTTCTTGACCTGGGAGAGTGGGATTGGTTTTAACTTGAGGTAGAAGAGAAGCAAAGGAGAGAGGAGATGGGAGAAGTGCCTTTTAAAAAGTTCCTTTGTTGCTCGCCTCCACATCCCATGGCAGTGCCTGCACTGACGTCAATGTGGTGCTGGTTGATTTGCACCAGCTGAGGGGCTGGCACAGCATCCTCCCCTCCACAGTGGCTCTGAGATGGGGCAGGAAGGGTTTGTGCTGGGATATATCCCTGGCCATGCCACACACTAGCTGCTGCAAGGTGAGGAATGAGGAACCTCTGCGGAGTGACAGCCGACCCATGTGGCTGCCCACAGAGCCCCTCCTGCACCCTGGCACCCAGCGACAGGGAGCTGCTGCCCAGCCCTGATCCCTCCATGCCAAGGGAAGGGCAGTGAGGTGGCTGCTGCAGGGGCATCAGCATCAGCAGCCTCGCCTTGCCAGGGGGTGCCAGACTGGCACCTTGCTTGCAGTGTTTGTGCCAGCTGTAACACAGCTGTGAGTTCTTGCTGCCATCCCTGCACCTCTCCTGGCGTTCTTCCCTTAGTGGAGGCTGGAGGACCAGACCTAGGCATCCAGCCCAACAGCTCTGGGGTTACACCACCCCATGGAGGTGATGGCTTGACATGCCCAAGCTTATCTTGCTGCCTTACAGAGCAATGAATCCCAGAAGAGCATTTTTGACTTGTACTTTGCTCCCACACACGTGATTTGCGTGTTAATGTAACACTGCACAGTGTGGAAAGCATCCCACTAAACTCTCATGTGATTCCTCCTTGGAATCTGGGCTGGTTTAGGAGATGGGTGATGGAATGCCACGCACCAAGTCACAAGAAGGACAAGTGACATGCGGTCAGCAGCAGTCGTCTTTACTATGGACCACAGGAGATCAGAAAAGTAACCTTGTTAACAGGAGACCTAGTGGCTAACAAAATGTCATGCTGTAGGACATACTAGAGAAGCACAATCACCAGAACAAAATGGCACCCAGGGGGACAGGGAAGCCCAGGGGGTTGCAGGAGATGCCCTATAGCAAATCTCTAGTGTGGTATTGACACGTCTGCGATTGCAAGGGGGCTGGTTGTATGGGTTCCTTTAGTCTTGGATACAAGTCAAAGGGTCTTCACCTTTACCCATTTCCAGTGGCTCTGGCACAATCATTATTGACTTTTTTTCAGAATAAAAATACTAATATAATTTTGTTTCAAGAACTGTGTGCAAGAATCATTTCTCCAGGTGCAGTGATAGGAGGGCAGATAGGAAAACACCGTTCTCAGGGTTGTCCTTGTGGCTCTTGCCCTCTCCTCACTGACACCACAGCCCTCCCCAGCAATCCTCTGTGGCTTTGCCTTCACTGAATCCCAAACAAGGTTCTTCAGAAAAAAAAGAAAGGGAAAAAAAAAGTATTGCTGCTTCTTCTTGTAATATTTTTCCTCTCTCTCTCTCTCCCCCTCTTTCTCCTTAAAAATGTTTACTTTCAAAAATTCCATTCCTGCAGAGATTCCTCCTGAGGTCTCTGGACTCCACCCTCCTCTTCTCCAGTCAGAAAAACTGAGTCTCGATGTCTCTTTGGTTAAAAAAAAAAAAAAAAAAAATTAAAAAATAGCACAAACAACACACAACCGAGTATGATCCCATTCCACCCCGCGGACGCCTGATGAGAGGGTGTCTGTGGAAGAAGGAAGCATCAGAGATGAGCTGTCTGCTCTCTGGGAGCGGAGGTCTCTGCTCCGTCCCGGCGGCTCCCCTGCTCTCATACGGTGGTCGCCGGCCCGTACTGGAGCACCAGAGGGGATGTCTCCTTGATGCGAACGTAGAACCGCCCCTGGGGCTGGCTGGTGTGGAGGGACAGAGGCAGGAAGTCGTCGGGGAGCCACCGCTCGCTCTCGTCGGCAGCGAACACCAGTCCGAAGTGCTCCAGCTGCTCCTCGCTGTAGCAGACGGCGGCCGCGCCGCCCAGCACGTCCCGCGAGAGGCTGTTCATCTCCAGCACCACCAACTTCACCACCTCCCGGGCAGGCGTCTGGCTGGTGATGTGCAGCTGTGGAGAGAAAGACGTGGGAGAGATGGATGGTAAGGGGGAGGAATGAGGAGGAGCAGGGGCTGGAGGCAGCACACGGCATGGAGGAATGGTGAGGGTGGAGGAAACCACAGCTGCCTCAGTGGTGCCCGGGAGCAGGTGGCAGCAAGCTGGTACAGAGCCATGGGCACACCATGCCCAGGGAATGCCCAAGGGGTGACTTGGCATGCCAAGGCCAAAACTCATGGACTGCTCTCCTGCCTCCACACTTCTCTCCAAGCCCTTGCCGCTCAACCCTTGCATGTGTCATCTACAGCTCTGCTGCGACTGCCCCACCTTCCCATCACCTGTACCTGGAGAGGGACAGTCTCTGACCTGCTCCTGGTACCATGGAGGGATCTGTGTGAAGTGTCTCTTGTGAGCAGGGTCCAGACCCTCAGACCAGCTGGACCACAACAGCACTGCCAAACTACAGCTGAAACCTCATTGGAACATGGCACTAAATCTCATCCCGTGCACAAGCTTGGGGTTCTCCCACCAACAGCTACCCTTGCCCTCTGCTTCCCTGGGGACAGCCCTGTGCATCCCAAATCCTGTCAACAAAATGAGCTCATCCCAGCTGCTAACTCTGGGAGCTGCTGCTTGGCTTCAAAGGCCCAAAGGCAGGACGTCCATCCTTGCCCAGGCAAGGCAGAGTTTCCTTTGGCACATCTGTGAGGGCTTGCGGAGCGCCGGGAGCGCTGCCCCGGCAGGGTGGTCCCAGCCCCAGGCCCACGTGAGCACTGCCAGCCCCAAACAGCCGTGGCAGGGCTCAGCTGATTTACACCAGCCGAGGAGCCGTGCCTTTGAACTCGCCTTTCTTCGAGGAGAACATCGTAAAACGCTTTCAAGCAGGCGTGTCCAGAGCTTTGCAACTTCAAAAGCCACATGGGCAGGCCGCCAAGAACCCGAGGGCTGCACTTCAGTTCCACAGAAATCTATGGGCATTCCTCAAATGGAAAATAATCTGGCGAGGCAGAGTTGTCTCTGCTAGGATGTCCTGGCTGGGTGCAGAGACACTGGCTATCAAACCTCCCCAGCAATAAACCAATCAGCCTGTTGGCTCTGTTCTTCCTCTGCCATTCCTTTAGGGTTGCTTCCAACACAAACCAGTCCACAATTTAATGATTTTTCTGCTCCACCATCCTCAGTCCTGGGCACCAGGAATGTCTCGGAAGGGAAATTTCAACAGGGGAAGGATCTCTATGGCTGGGACCAAAGGAGGTCACAAAGCCAGAGGGGACCTGCCCCAGATGTGTGTCCTGGGGGATGTCCTCTCTGGGGGAATCCCATCTGAACATGTGTGAGTGATCAGAGCTGGGGGGGGGGTCAGCTCTTAGCAGCAAAGTCCTCATGGAGAGGAGTCAGGTCACACAGCTTCTCCAGCAGCCTGAAGGAGCATGGAAGGAGCTCTGTCTGCTGCCCCAGCTGGAACTGGAGTGAGTTCTGCCACTGGAGTTGCCACAGGCCAGAGACAACGGCTCTTGCTCTCCCTTCCCTAATGGGGAAGGCTGGAGCAGAGACCACACACCTGGGAAGGGGAAGCTGTAGGAGGAGCATGGCCAGGGCAGGGGTGATGGCTGAATTTTGGCCCAGAAGGATGATGTGTTTGAACACCAGGATGTGGCAAGAATGTGACAAGGACATGGTAATGTGTCCTTTGCTCTGCCTGCCCACACTGGGTGGCACCAACCTACTGTCACCTGCTGAACCACAGACCAAGAGCTGAACTTCAGCCCCACTGCCTTCTCCCCAAAATTCACTATGTGTGGCCCTGGCTCACTCCTCCTGCAGCTGTAGCCATCTCTCCTTCAGAGACATCCTGTCCTACCAGGAGCCTCATCACTACTGCAGGGACAGAGGGAGTCAGGGCAGGAGTGCTGCTGGTCTCCAGGGGACCTCACCCCTGGGACGGTGTAGGATGGGGAGGGCAGTGCCAGGTATGGGGCACATGAGCCCTGCTGTCCCCATCCTGCCAGCCCTGTCCCTCCGGGCACGGCAGAGCCACTCCGCCACCTCTTACAGGCTTTGGTACCTTGACACTGGTCTCTTTGGAGAGTCCCGTTTCGTACTGAGGGCAGACCCTCAAGGTGACAGAGCCCGGCTTCTTCCCTTGGTCAGCCAAGCCCCCGGGCTGCTCTGGCTGCTGCTCTGGCAAGTTCTGAGTCCACTCGTCCGAGCGTGTCCAGCAGACGGGCTCTGAGCCCTGCCTGCCCCGGCCGCACTCGGGGCTGGATGCCGAGCCAGTCCCCAGCCTGAGCTGGCCGCAGGGGCCCGTGGTCCTGCTCTCCGCCGGGGAGCTGTCCACGGAGCCGGGGCAGGACTTCCTCGGGGCGGGGCAGTGGGGCTTGGGGAAGTCCAGGCTGCTGGTCCGAACGCAGTACGCCTGTCGCTTCTCCGTGATGCGCAGCAGCTCGATCTGCCGGCTGGGCAGGACAAAGTCACTGTCATAGAGCTTGGGTGGTGGCTGCGGCTCCTCCGGCGGCGGCGGCACTGGCGGGGAGGTCTTGAGCTCGTGGCTCTGCAGGACGTCGGGGGCACTGTCCCGCAGGATGCGGGCCGCCCGCCGGCTGCAGCACTCGGGCCCCGAGGAGGAGTACAGCAAGTCC
Organism: Trochalopteron elliotii; assembly: GCA_024734555.1. Taxonomy (NCBI): domain Eukaryota; kingdom Metazoa; phylum Chordata; class Aves; order Passeriformes; family Leiothrichidae; genus Trochalopteron; species Trochalopteron elliotii. The sequence goes on from JANPWX010000423.1 coordinate 48,427, forward strand.
AGCTCCTTTGGGCTCTGCGCCCGGCTGGAGTCATAGTCACTGTCGGTGGCCAGGAACACCTCTGAGGAGCCTTCCTCATCCGACAGCCCGTGCGAGTCTGCGAGGGGTGAGAGAAGCAGAGGGGGGCTCAGCCTGAGTGTGGACAGCCCCCGCTGAGGTGGAACCCAAGGAAGCCTCTGAGGTTTACCCCCTTGTGGCACACCTGAGCTGCGCTCGCCATGGCACAGCAGAGCGGGTCCTGCCCGGGCTGAGACCAACTGCCCTGCTCAACTCCCAGCTCCAGCCCTGCCGGCTCCTCGGGTGTGGCCACCCCTGACCCACTGAGCCCAGGCAGCCCCTGAGCCCACCAGGCAGGAGCTTGGCACAGCCGGGTCCTTACCAGAGTTGAGCTTGCGGCTGGTCTCTGGTGAGGGCACTGGGGATGGAAGGTAGTCAAGGTGGGACGAGGAGGATTGAGTTTTCTCCTTCACTGGCCCCCCAGCCTCGCTGAGGAAGCCACTGAGAGAGACCCCACAGGAGGGCTGCTTGTAGCGGGCGTGCTGCAGGACATCCATGATCCAGCGCATCTCTCGCCAGATCTCCTCCATTTGCTGCCAACAGAGGAAATGGAGGAGCCCTTTCATACAGCAAACAACAGCAACAAGAAAGTCCCACAGCAAAACACGGGGTCTGTACACACACCTCTCCCCAGAGCCTTGGGGGAATCCCTGAGCCGGGAAATGCAAAGAAAGTGCTCTCAAGATAGGAGGAACACACAGCTGCTGGTTCAGCAGGGGTACTGGGGACAGGGGTACTGTGGGATGCTCTTTTGCAAGTCCATCCCAAAATGCACTTGCAGGCACTTTTCTAGCAAGGAGGGCATGTGCCCTGATGAAGTTTTTGGGTCTCTCCTTGGGATTTTTAATGTGATCATTGCATTGAGAAGTTGCTCGATAAAGCAATGTGAAGAGAAGGCTCCAGGGAGATCTCAGAGCCACTTCCAGTGCCTGACTGGGCTCCAAGAGAGATGAAGAGGGACTTGGGACAAGGGCCTGGATAGACAAGGCAAGGGGAAGGAGTGGCAGGACAAGGAGGCATGGCTTCCCGCTGCCAGAGAGCAGGGCTAGATGGGATATTGGGAAGGAATTGTTCCCTGGGAGGATGGGGAGGCCCTGGCAGAGGTTACCCAGAGAAGCTGTGGCTGTCCCTGGATCCCTGGCAGTGTCCAAGGCCAGGTTGGACATGGCTTGGAGCAACCTGGGATAGTGGAAGGTGGAACTGGATGAGTTTTAACATCTGTTCCAACCCAAACCATTCCATGAATCTATGAAAGACCAGCCTGTTGCTGCCCATCAGCCCCATCAGAGAAATCCCCTGGGGCCACCATGACCAGGGAACAGCCCTGGTGCAGATGCTGCTGCCTGAGTCCTGGCAGGCCAGGGGCACTGTCGAGCCTGGCTCCCACCCCATACCTGGATGTAGTCCTGAACCTGCTGGTGCCTCTGCTTGGCAGTGGAGAGTTCGGCATCGGAGAAAGCCTCCCTGAGGCTCTGCTGGGAGAGGAGTGACTCCAGCTCCAGCAGAGCAGACACCTGGCAGTACTGCGTGATGAACTCCCTGTCGTATGTGAAGAAATGGACTGGGAGAGAAAACGAGAGGGGGGATGAAAAACGTGAGATTCCATGCCGTGGATGCCCTACAGGTTCTTCCCTATCACCCAAGATGAGGAGACAACACTGTCCATTAGTCCACCTGGACAGCCCTCAGTACACCCCTCCATCCCCCCTCCCCAGGGCGTGAGGAAGCTCTAGCCATCCCACTGCCCAGCCTAGCTCTCAGGAGACCTTGGAGGACAGGGGGACCAGCAGGGTTGGGTTTTGGCATTCCCTCTCCTCACCCAGCTCAAAGATCTGCAGTGGCAGTGTGAGGAAGCCAGAGCGAGGGGTGTAGGGGTTGTTCTGGCCAGGAGCAGTGCAAACGTCATCTGATGGAGGCAGCAGCAGCAGGAAGGAGACCTGATCCCCAAAGTCCAGCACCTCTTGGCTGTACAGACGGAAGTCCTTGGCCTGCAAGGAGACAGTGTAGGTAACAACTGCACACATCACCTGGTGGGGCCTCTGCCCAGTCCTGGTGCACAGAGTAGTCCTCAGGAACCACCTGCAGGCACAGGACACTGCAGCTTCAGCACACAACCAGAGGCTCCTTGCTTCTGGCAAAATCTGCATAATCTCATCACTTCTTTAATTTTTCCTGAAAGTCTCAAAACTTCTGATCAAAGTCACCATAGCAGGGTGTCAAAAATGTGCCACCAGCCATGGCTCAGGGAGGTGCCCTCCCAACTGCCCGGCCAGAAGCACATGCCTGTCGTTGGGGCTGGTGGGTTGCTTCCCAGTGGATACTTGGCATGGTGGAAGAAGATTTCTCCCCACGCAGTCTGACCCCAGGGGCTGCAGCTCCAGCCCAGGACTGGCTAGGGACCAGACTGCTTTGGAGGGGGCAGAGTTTGGCTGGTCTCGTGCTGCCCAGGAGCAAACCACTGGCAGCAGTAACAAACCCAGATTTGCTGTTGTTGCTTTGGGGGTACAGTGTGGGAAGGACAAACAGCTCCTGTGGACACTGTCCCTGGGCAGGCAGACTCACCACTCACCTTCTGTTTGCACAGCACTAAAATCTGGGTGCCCCAGGCCCACATGGAGGGCCAGACATTCAGTTCCCCACCAGCACCATGCTCACAGCCCTGTCCCCTCCCTCTGCCCCAGACTTTGGCTCCTGCCTCTACCTCTTGCAATGGGATGTTCACCAGGGTCATCAGTTCCTTGATGGCCACTTGGAGCTCCTGAAACAAGGGGTTCTGGGACTTGTCAGCCTCTGGCTCTGTGGGAACAGGCTCCTCCATGCTGGCCATCTTCTGTAGCCACTCCCACTCCTCCCTGCAGAAGGCCAGAGACAGACAGGTGAAGGAGGGAGCAGTTTGGGTGGACGTGGACACAATCTCTCTGAGAGCTGTGTTTGCCTGGCTGTTCCTCTCCCAGGCAGTGCAGCATCCCCAGCAATGTCAGAGAGGTGGAGGTAGAGAGGGAACTTGGTTTTCTCTAGGCTGAATCAGAATCACAGAATATGCTGAGCTGGATGGGATCCACAAGGATTGTCAAGTTCAGCCCTGACCCCACACAGGACACCCTAACAATCCCACCCTGTGCCTGAGAGTGCTGCATGGCAGGGATAAGTGGGAATATTATGCTGCTGCTGAAGCAGGATGTGATGGATGCTGTTAGCCTGGGTGGGACAGAGCAGCCTGGCTGTCCTGGCTGAGCAGCCCTGCAAATCCCACCTGGAGATGTTGGGGTTGGAGCGAATCTTGACGTGGCACAGGATGTTGGGGAGCTGCTCTGGCACCAGCACTCGGATCTGATCCACGGCACTGCACAGCTTCAGGTAGCCCAGGTAGAGGCCTGCGGAGAGGGCGTGGCTGCTCCGCTGGTGATAAGCCAGCTTGTCCTGGGAACAAAGGCACTGCTGGACTGAGCAAGTCCTCACAGAGGGGCTCATGCTGATGCCATAGCACAGCCAGTCCAGCTGGAGAAGGGAGCGGCACAGGAAGACAACCCAGTGCTGCCAGGGTGAATCTGGCACCACCTTGAAGCCTCCCCTTGAAACAACAGGATTTTTGGAGGCTGGCTGGGCTCTGCTCCCCCTCTGCTGTGACCCTTCCAGGCCGAGGGGGAGCAGGGAGCAGTGGGAGCCCAGTGCAATCCCTGCCCCAAGACACACCTGGAGGGAGATGAGCAGCGTGTCCAGAGCAGTGGGCTCCTCCGGGGAGGACACGGACTTGCGGCTGGTCTGCAGCTTGCAGATGGGCACCCAGCGGACGCTCTCGAAGGTCTGGTTGGTCTTCACCTCCTTCAGGGTGACGACGAGGATGTTGCCCTGTTTGTCTTTGATGGGCTCAAAGAAGACCTGCCCCAGGTCCTGGATGCCCAGCAGTCCCTGTGCGACAGGGTGGGAAGGCAGGAGAAAGCAGAGGGTCAGGGGACATCCTGGAGGCACAGTGGGTCTGGGCAGCTGGGATGTGCCTGTAGCTGCTTGCTGGAAACCAGTCTGCCCAGAAAAGCACCCTGATGGTCCCCAGCCCCTTTTCATGAGACTGCCATGACACCTGGCACCTCACTGTCCCATGGCCAGAGTCCTGGTAGGGACACACAGCCATGGCCAGCAGATCCTGGGTTTATCCCGACTGTGGTGCATGCACATGCTGCTCCCAAGGGAGCCCAGACCCCACTGTCCCACTTAAAGTGTTTGTTCCCCACCCAGGCTGACCCTCACCTGCATCTGTGAGATGGCCAGCAGCATCTTGAAGCGTGTCTGCAGGATGCAGGAGCAGGAGGACTGGGACACAGTGACACACTGCCGCAGCCACAGGATCTCATCCCACATACATGACACCTGCACACACCAAAGAGTGTCACCACTGCTGCACCTGGGTCACACCAGGGGGTTTTGGGGAAATTGTTTGCCTCTCTGAGTTGGGTTAGGAATGTGCCTGGGCATGCAGCACCTCTCAGCAGGGGTGCAAATAAATCCCTGTGCCACAGGCACTGAGATGCCTCTAGAATCTGTACCCAAGGGCAGCCCTGAGCCATGTACACTCAGACATCCATCTTCATCTAGGGCTGAAACCTTAACTTTGAATACAAGTTGGCCAAGGTGGGGAGAGAGAAGAAAGCACTCTCCATCAGTAGATAAGGACCACACAGCAAATTATTTTGGCCTTCAGCTGCCCACATGCCCTTTCCTTAAGTCTCCTGACATTGAAGGAGCTGGCAGCAGCTCCCTGTGCATCCTACAGCAGAGGCAGAGGTGCCAAGGCAGGATGCTGAGGGGAAGCAGTTCAATAGCCACTGGCATCCCTGTGGAGAGGCAGTACCTCTCCACAGCCTGCCCAGTGTGGCACTGGTCTGTCATCCATCTTTGGGCTTCCAGGGGTTGGGATGAAATGCCATTCCCTGGAAGTTTCCTGGTGTGTGCTGAACCCCAGCAAGCTGGAAGTCTGTGAGCTGCCTGCACTGCCAAGCCCTAGTGTCTGGGCTGGGGGGGCAGTGGTGTTACCTGATGCCTGCCTGGGTCACCCTGGCCCTCCTGGACCTCTGCCCAAGTACAGAGTCCCTTGGCTCCCTACCTTGGTGAGCCAGAGGAAATCCTGCATGAGCAGGCACGAATAGGTGTCATCAATCTCCACCACAGGGATCTGGTCTTCATGTGTCACCAGGATGTTGTCATCCTTGTAGAAGATGGCTGTCAGGTAGAGGCCCCTGCATGGGAGGGAAGACAGACTTCAGTGCCACCCCCAGCTGCCAGCTCCATCTCCCAAAGGGTCTCTTTCCTGAGGGAAGGGAAGATGCCCTGGCCCAGGTCTCCATTTCTCTCCAACAGCCCATGGCAGAATAGGCTTGTGGCTGGTATGGGAGCAGGAACCCAACGTGTCCCAGCAGATACCATGGCCCATGACCCTGCAGCACATGGGACAGAGATGGGCCAGACTGTGCAGGGAACACTCTGGGTCTGGACAAGGTGGGGTGCAGGTGATCCTCAGGTGGTGCAGGGATCTGGGCACCAGCACAGCTTGGAGTCACCAAGAGAACTTTTGATCTCTGGGCCATGGGACTGATCTCCACTGACATCACCAGCTCACTCCCAGTGCAGACCCTGCTCTGAGTAGCCCCAGCCCCCAATGTGCAGGCACAGGTCTCAGGGTGGGGAGCTCTGCAGCCCTGCTGGGACAGGGGCTCTCACCAACCCCGTGCACCAGCCTCTTACCGCTTCAGTGTCTTGAGAAACTTGCTGCCAGGGTGGAAGAGGTGCTTGAGGCTCTTGGAGACCGAATGCTTTCTGCTCTGGGGCTGGTTCTTGCAGGGCTCTGTGGAGCAGAGAGCAGAGGATGATGCAGCAGGAGATGAAGAGCTGATGCCAACCCGTTGGGAAGGCTCTGCTGAGGTCTCCACTGCCTGAGCTGTCTCCCTGCTCTGCTCATCCACGGCACAGACTAATTCTTGCACCACTCTGGCTGTGTGGATCACACCACAACCCTGGTGGACTCAGCTGCCCCCCTGACCCCCCCCACCTTCCCTGGAGCACTGTGCTGTGGGCTCACCATGGCAAATGCAGTGCTGGTGGACGGTCTTCACCTGGCCCAGCAGATGGTCCAGAGCTTCAGCCTGTCCCCTCCGCCGTGGCGCCCGGCCGTCGTACTCCCGCCAGTCTGCGGGGACAGACCAGCGTCACCCCCAGCACCCCTTGCCCTGGGGGAAAAGGGGTTCCTATCCCCTCCTCCCACATCACCTGGCTGTCCCCCCCATGCCACAGCATGGCAGCACTTGTGGGTGCTGGGCACCTCAGGGTGTGCTGGGAGATCCTCAGTTTTGTGCCACTCTTCCCAGGAACATCCAGCTCTGCACAGCACCCTGTGACCACCCCCAGCCTCCCCACAGCGTGGCAGGGACACACGAGAGGGAAGGAACAAGGTTCTGTCTGTTGCTGCTGCACTTCACTGGCCTTAAAAAATAAAATTCTTTCCAGTCTCTTCCTCCAGGTCTTCCCCAGTTACTCCAGATGAGCGCTGGGAGCTGGGCTTACCTTGACAAACACATAAATAAACTCCTGCCAGCTCCACCCGCTGTGGGACAGCAGCAGGACCATGAGCAGGGCTGGGGACCTGCCGGCTCCTCTCCCTCAACTTTATATTAATTGCTTTAAACACCCCCTGTGTCCTGCCTGCTGCTGTTTTCCATGGAAAGTTCAGCTCTGTTAACTTTGGCTAGAACTTGCCGCTATTTTTAGTAGCTTTAAAAACACCCAGGGAGGTGCCTGACTATATTCTGCTGGGCCAGGGAGGGATCTCTACTGAAGGGAGAAATATTACTGGCAGTAAAAATAAATAAAGCCCACTCCTGTCTGATTCACTTCAGCCACACTCAATTGATGCCACCTGGATCTTGGTCACAGGGAATGTGACCTGTGTGAGGTGGCAAATGGGCTTTAAAGTGGGTGCAAACATGACAGGGACAAGATAAAGCCCGGGTAGTGGACTGCTGTGCCCTTGCTATGTGCATTCCTAGACATGCAAATGGATTTTTGATGATTTCAGTGCTCTGTGGATCTGCAGTCAGAGCTGTGCATGGTGCTGCACATCTCTGACCCATCATTGTTCACATCCACCTGTTCTCAGTGCCCTCACTGCTCCTGGGAGCAGCAGCCCTGCTCCCTGGGTGCCACCAGCATGGTGGTACAGGATGTGCTTCCATGGCCTGATCCTTGGGACAAGCTCAGCCTCCCATGGGGCTGCTCCTTACTCATTCACAGCACCAATCCCATGGGACACCACACAGGCACCTGTTTTGGGACTGGTGACAAGTGGCAGAGGCCATTTTGGAGCCCCCTCAGTCCTGAACTTTACCCTTTGGGCTGCTCCTTCCAGCTCAGTCCTCCGGGCCCTTCTCCACCCAGCACCCCGGGGTGCCTTGTGTGACATCCTTGTGTGGCTGTATCCTCACACTTTTCCTGGAGCCAGCATGGGGAGGAGAGTGCTGACAGCCCAGAGCTGGTCTCTGTTGGGGCTCATGACCCCCATCCCAGCTCCATGCCAGGGAATGCAGGTCCTTGGGTCTGGGCTGGATGGGAGAGACCGTGTGGTGGCACAGAGTGAGAGGCCACTGCCACCCAGGAGCATTCTGAGTCCTAGCTCAGCCACCTCCTGGCTTCCTCTGTGGGATGAGCTGATCCAGGTGGTCTGAAATACCTCAGCCTTTCCCAGGAGGCAAAACTAATTCGAGGATGAAAAATCACTATTTGGCAAAGCACCTGTTGGCTGGGAGGCAGCCTCCCAGACCCCCAGGCACAGCCTCCCTGCCTGGCCTGAGACTCCAAATTCTGACTCTGCCCCTGGGTCCACTTGCTCGCATCCCAGCAGTGAGAGGGACCCCTGGATGGCACAGGGAGCTGCCCTGTCCCCCCCCAACCCTGGGCTGGCTCCCGTGGGAGTGTCCCCGGGGGTACTCACTGGAAGGGATGGCGAAGGGGGGCGTGGAGGCCTGCGGGGGACCCCAGCCCTTCATGTTGTAGGCAGACACACGGATGTGGTACGCTGTGCCCTGCAAGGAGAGCAGCACACTCAGCATGGCCCTGCCTCTCCTGGCTTGGCAGGTGAGGCAAGGAGGATTCCCCCCAGCCCACTGCTGCAGTACACCATGAGGAGCACTCAACTGGGATCCCACAGCCCAAGTCACTGGCTCTTACCTCCCCTCCTGTACAAAGTCCTTGTTACGAGACACTAGAGAATCCCTGTGGCCCTGCTGGGTGGGTTTGGGGCACACAGAGGAAGGAATGGACATTGCAAATGCCCCTTACCAGAAATGCTCCAGTCTGAAAAACTCAGTGCTTCTGTGGATTGGGGTGTTAGTGATCCCCTGGGGCATGTAAGGATCCAGCCCCTGGAGACAGGGAGCTGGCCCAGCACTGGCAAGGGCTTGTAGCACAGTGACAGTGATTAAAGCCTCTGATTAAAGCCCAGTCAAGCTGCCAGATGTTGCCAGGCCTCCAGGCACTCATGAAGGCGACAGGAGCCTGTGAAGCAGCTCTGAGAGTGTGATTGATGGGCTTGGAGCAGTTTGTTGCAGCGATGCTGCTCCAGGCTCTGCTCGAGCCCCTCCTGCCACACTGAGGGCAGCTCCTGCCCTGACAGTGCTCCTGGGCTTGGCACTGCTGCTGTGCCTAAGCCCCTCTCACCTCACCAAGGGTGCTCTCTGCTCCCCAGATCAGTGCTCCCTGCCTGCCTACCCCTGGTAAGGGTGACCCCATTTATCCCAGCATCTGTCCTTGTTCCCATCCTGAGCTCCATCCCACTGCAGTCCCCATGTCCCCAGTGCTGGCCCAGGCATGGCTCTTGTGGTTCTCAGGGAGATAAAACAGCAGGGAGCCACAGTGCCACCAGCCATGACCCTGCTGAGCTCCTGAAGATGGAGATGGGGCTGGTCCCCCCTCTCAGTGACATCGAGGCTGGGGTGAGGGGCTGGACTGTGCAGGTGGCAGAGGAATGAGCCACTGATTTATTGCCCAGGAGGAGCCTGGGTGGAGACAGGAGTGGGATGGGGCACGGAGGATAAATCACGCGTTGGGTGAATGGGCCCATTCTGCCTGTCACTGCCGAGTCCCCAGGCACCGTGGCAGGGAGGTTCCCCTCTGTCAGTGGCTGTGGCTCTGCAGGGGCAGACAGATGCCTCTCCCAGCCCTACACTCTTGGCTCTGCCCAGGCTGTGCCCATGGCACGCAGCATGGCACAATCCTATTGTTCCTGCTTAGAATGATCATAGAAACAAACAATCATTAAGGTTGGAAAAGATGTCTAAAATCACTGAATACAACCACTGCCAAGGCCACCACTAAACCACGTCCCCAAGTACCAAATACACATCTTTTGGACATCTCCAGGGATGACGACTCCACTGCTGCCCTGGTCAGCCTGTGCCAGTGCCTGATCCCATCCCTGTGGGCTGCACTGTGGCCTGTGGCTTTTCCCAGCTGTGAGCTCTCCCCACGGAGCCCTGCCCACTGTGGGCACCCCCAGCACTCACCGACACCAGCCCCTGGATGGTGAAGTGCAGGTCCTTCAGCTTGTCAATCACAGCTTCTCCCAGCAGTGGCGAGAAGGTGGGGGAGCAGCTCCACTCTACTGCAAGAAGAGACCCCAAGGTGCCATGAGGCCCTGGAGTGGGGACAGGCCACCAGGGCTGGGGCAGCATGTCACAGACAGCAGCTGCAGGGGGACTGCAGACAGCATAGGAGATGGAGGCAGCGGAGAGAAGGCAGGGGAAAAGGTGATTCATAGTGGGGGGAAGGTCACGGGGAGCTGCTGTTCTCACCAAGCCACATAAGATGGGGTCAGCACCTTTAATTGGTGGCTCAGAAGTGGGGGATGGAAGAAATTCTTCCAGAAGCCAAAAATATCTGGTTTAAGTGGGTGAGGACAACAAAGTCTTCCCAGTGTGCAGGATGAGGGGGCAGCCAACAAGCGACACCCCAAGTTTTGCCTTGGTACAGGATGATGTCTGGTCTAGCTCAGAGGATTTGGGTGGTGGCCAGGCTGTCCAGCAGCCCTGACTTCTTCTGTGCTCCAGCATAAAAGTGGCCTGACTGGGGCTTGGCAGTGTGACCCACCCATGGCTCTGTGAGGTTGACATGGGGTGCCAGGGGTGCAAGGCACCTGCTGTGGCTGTGTGACCCTGCCCTGCTGCAGGTATCCTGGTCCTTACCTTTGTACTTGGTGACAACGGCTGAGTTGACGCTCAGGGGCTCCCAGAAGGTCACCTGCAATGAGGAGCTGCTGGCCACAGAGAGGTGGACGCTGCTGGGGGCATCTGGCACTCCTGGGGACAGAGAGTGCAGGGACTGCTACAGTGAGGATGGTCACTCTGAACCTCCCCATGTCCCTCTCGGGCCTCTCCTGGGCCCCAGGGACATATTCCCTGATGGAACACGTTCTCCCCTCCACGCACCCATACTGCAAGTCCTGGCCACAGGGTGCAGGGACCCTCTGATGGGTGCTGGTGCCACACACAGCCCCACTCCTTTCCCTGGAGCAGGGACAGCCCCCCAGCCCCCAGCCCTGCTGCAGTCACTCACGGGCGTGCTCAAACCCTGCCTTCATGCGCTTGTAAAGCCGGAACCGCCACTCCCAGGCCTTGAGCTGCTTCTCCTTCTCGGAGCAGTCGGCGTTGGGCGCCTCGTTCACCACCTGAGCCATCAGCTCGTTGACGCGCTGCTCCGCCTCCCGCACCAGCGTGGAGAGGTGCAGCGAGCGGCTCTCCAGGCTCACAACTGTGGGAGGGTGGCCATGGCAGTGGGGCCCAGGAGGAAAGGGAGGAGAAGGTGGTTAGGGCAAGCTCTGCCTCTGCTGGCTATGAATCCCCTCCCCGAGACCCCATCCTCCCCTCCGTGTCCTGGTCCTGGGGTCTGTCTGAGTGCATGGCTCCCTTCAAGCCCTGCTGCAGCCTGCAGTCTCCCAGAGCCCAGTGATCACCTCCCCACCTGCATCCAATGCCTGTGGTGCCCCACTGCACCACACTGGAAACCCAGGTGTGTTGCCCTGAGTTTTCCTGCTTTTCAGTGTTTGCAGTTTGTAGTGGAGATTCTCACACAGCTTCATATAAACTATGTGTATATTTAGAACTTATCTATTTTGTTTACATATTTCTCCTCGCAAAGGAAGAATGTGATTGATGGTGATGTTCACCAATGAGGTCAAGAAGGTGGCGACCTGTTTAGCCAATCTTTTGCCTTCTGGCCAAAATGTATAAAAGATGGAGTCAGAAATTAGAATAGAGCTTTTTCCTGCTTGACCTTCTGTGTCTGCCTCGTCCTTCGTGTGCTTGAAATTGCCCCACAGGTGATGGGCACAGCACACCTCCCTGTCCCAACTCACAGTGTGGGCTCTCCTTTGCTCCCGCCTGCAGCAGGGCCCTGGCGATGGGAGCATTGTTGGTCATGATGGCGATGTCCAGGGGCAGGAGCCCCTCGCTGTTGGGGGTGTTGAGGTCCAGCTCCTCAGGGCTGTAGTGCTTCAGCATCTCCTGCACCCTGTCAAGGTCCTGCAGCTCCACGGCCTCAAAGAGGGCAGCATTGCTCTGGAACTGGGTGAAAGGAGAAATGCAGCTGGGCTGAGCATGGGGCACCCTCCTCCATCCCACCAAACACCCTAGACCCTCACTAGCTCCCCATGAACCCATCAGGGAGAGGGTGTGTCGCCCTGAATTTTCCTGCTTTCCAGTGTTTGCAGTTTGTAGTCGAGGTTCTCACGCAGCTTCATATAAACTATGTAGATAGTTAGAATTTATCTATTTTGTTTACATATTTCTCCTCTGGGAGGAGAAATATGATTGATGGTGATGTTCACCATCCAGGTCAAAGAGGTGGCGATCTGTGTAGCCAATCTCTTGCCTGTTGTACAAATGTATATAAGAATGGAGTCAGATAATTAAAATAGAGAAGATTTCCCTTGACCTGCTGTGCCTGCCTCGTCCTTTGTGTGTCCGAAACTGTGGCACGGGTGCCCTCATCCCAAGGGCTTGGGAGCATCAGTTCTTTGCAGACACAACTAGATGATGCCAAGCAAACACCTGGACCAGCTCCAACTGAACTTGCTGCAGCTTCACTTAACACATTCTTGTGCTCCTTCCCAGGTTCTAGCACCACCCACACAGGGACCCTCAGCTCCCATGGACCCTCTGTCCCCATGTGGATGGGGCCAGCAGGCACTGACCAGGTAGGACTTGCGGAGCTTCTCCTTCTCTCCCCGTCCCACCAGGCTGCCCTCGTCGAAGGAGGTGTAGTTGACGCGGAATTTCCCGGACAGGTTTCGGTAGAGCCTCTTGGCCGCGTTGGGTGAGGAAGGGCCCGGTGGCTTCCTGGCCTGTGCCAGCTGCAGGTCCCGCATCTGCTGCGTCATTTTAGGGGAGGATGACCTGAGAAAAAGACAGGAGGGAAATGAGGCATGGAGGATGTGCCAGAAAGGCAGAGGTACATCTGTATTGTCAGGACCAAGACAGGAACTGGGAGAGCCAGAGCACTCCCAGGCAGCACCAGTGTGAGCAGCTGCAAGGTGGATGCCAGTGCCAGCAATGCCCTCACCCATCTGTTTTCAGCTGAGGCAGATCTACTTCTCCTCCCCACCACTGCTGCTGGCCCTGCAGGGGTGCCAAGGGGCTCATATGATCCCTGCAGATAAGACATTTCCATCCAGACACAAGCTGGGATGCCCAAAGCCACCTCAGGCTGCTCAGCTCTACAACTGGTCTGGATCCATCTGGCCAGGGCAATCTCTCCACACACCCAGTCTCCACCATCCAGCTCCTACAGAGATGGGCTGCCCCATCCAGGGATGCCCAATCCCCTTACAGTGAAGGGCCTGGCAGCCCCCAGGCCTGTGCTGGGTGAGTGCTGTCCATCACCATTGGCTTGGGATAGCCTCGTGTACCCTCTCCACACCCACCCTTCTACAGGAACCCGTGTCCTGCACTTTCCACCATCACTCAGCCCTTTTGGTACATGACTTTTCTCAGAGTTGTTACTCCAGCAAAGGGCACTCTCTGGAAGTGAAGTGGGAGCAGGGAACATTAAGGGCCATTTCTAAGGGCATCCAGAGAATGCCAGATCCTGATGGGACCAGTGAGCCCAGATTTCTGCTCACCAAGAGTTCCAGGCTTCACAGCTGCTTCTTACCTTCTCTATCCATTAACCTACAAAATCTTTTCTCCTCTCTGATTGTAGAATCACAGACTGGTTTGGGTTGGAAGGGACCTTGAAGACCATCTGGTTCCAATGCCCTGCCATTGGGACATGGTTTTGATTCTTATTTTCAATATCCACAAGTCACAAGGAAAGTTGGTGTCTTTTCTGGGGCTCTCCAGAGTGGGAGCTGTCCCTCTCCTTGCAGCCAGGACCCTCCTGACTCCATCAATACCTCATCCCACCAGTCAAAATCCCCTGCTTTGGTGTGAACATGGCCTTGTTGCTGTGTGGGGCTTTTGCCCATGAGTCATCCCCTACGGCATGGAGGGTTTCCAGTGCGTCAAACATCTGATCCCCTTCTTGCTGGAGCTCTGGCACAGTTCCCAGAGAGGAGCATCAGGTCTAAGGAGCATTTAGCATGGCTACACTTAACACAGTTTTTCTCAGTTTTACCCCATCCCCCTGTGTATAAGATCAGATATATAGGGGCAAAGTCTTCCCCTCCTTGCTTTATTGGTTAAATATCAAGTGTGATAAAAGCATGACATTTGGCTGAAGGTTATGCCAAAACACTCCAGTGAAGCTGTGCCTGCAGTAAGGATGTTTGTAAAGCCATCATGGTAAGGCAGGATATTAATAACCCCTCGCTCTGTGCTCTTTGTCGTCCTCATTTCAGATGAGGCACAGTGGGCTGCAGAAGGACTCTAATGATTTTACCTTTTATTACTGTGATATTTAAGAGTGGAAAATGCTGTGGAGGTTGGGTCCTGGCAATCATTCATCTCGCCAGCTTCAGCCTGTGGATTTAGAGGTCTCCAGTGTGGCCCAAGCCACGGTGTCAAATTTCTGCCCTGGGTTCTTCCAGGAATGGATATTATCTGAACACAGGGCTTCATGGATCAGACACTGAGCACCAAGCACACCAACCAAAGGCCCATTTGCAAAAGCAGACAGGTCTTTTGTCACTTCAGGTGGCAAAATACCCTTGAGCAGCCACATGGAAGTGGGTGAGTTTTGAGCAGCAGACTCCTGCTGGTTCTGGTGAGGAGGAAGGGATCAGCATGCAGGAACATGGTGGGAGAGACCTGCACAATGCAAGGAAGGGCTGGAAAACCAGTCCTGCCATCTCTGGGACCTGCCTGGCTCTGGACATGGAGTCCTCAGCCTGTGCACACCACATGTCATCATGGACAGGGAGCAGCTCCTGGCACAGCCTCTCCTGAGGGCTCCTCATGCCAAGGGCTCACACACAGCACACACAGCCTTCTGCAGAGGGCAGGGACAGGATCCCACAGGGCACAGGGCTAGGACAGCAGCACTGCACTGCTCTGCACAGAAATGAGAGAAAAGCCACCTGTGCCTGAGCTGTTCTGGCAGGAAGAGACAGGGAGGCAGGTCCTGACCCTGAGATGCAAAGCACTGCCTGGCATATTTAGGAAAGAGAATTAAATCAAGAGATTCTCCAGCAAAACCTTGCCCTTCCTCTTGTGTTTAAGAGTCCCTGCAGCCCAAGCTCTTCTCTCTCCTCTCCACCTCCAGCTGCTGCTCAGAGGTGAAGGTGGCTCTTTCAACAGGCTCCTCAACAAGATGTGTAAATTCCACTGGCTCCCCTTCTTCAAAGGAGGCCACAATGCTCTCCCACACAGAATGCTCTTCCTTCTACAGAAGCTGGAGCAGACCCTGTTGTAACAGATCCCTGCTCCATTCGTGCCTGCAGAATCAGGTTTTAAAATGGAGTGGTGCTTTGGAGAGAAAGTCCTTTGTTCTGCCAATTAAAATACATGGCAAATGACCCAGTGCAGGCAGACTGCACAGCTGGGAGGAAGCTCTCTCAGAGATGGCAGAAACAGAGACAGAGAGAAATTTCTCACTGTTTTCCCTCCTCTGATTTGCTTTTAATGAGAAGAGATGGAAATTATTCAGTGCTCAGGAGTGAACATCTATGTATATTAAACCAGCTGCCCCCAAGATAAAGGAGTTTCCTGCCCTGTGGTTATGAGTCATCTGGACTCGGCGAAGTGGTCTTGATTTATCTAGAGCTAAGCTTTGCCCTGGAGCAACTGATAGATGAAAACAACACCTACAGATGTCCTGCCCTCAGGGGCCAACCAGCCAACACCAGCTCACCCATGGCAAAGCCCCATCCTGCTGGGAGGTGTGGGAGGAGATCCCACTTCCTCTGCCTGAAGAATCTCAGTGCAGCCAAACTAAATTTATCCCAGCCACCATTGGTTCTTTTGCTAATTATTGTCCTACGGTCTGCAAGCAGGGGACAGGAGTTTTGCCTGCCCCAGCACTTCAGGTCTCTGGCCATGGGGGATGTGTTTGTGACCATCAGGGAAGTGATGTGGACATCAGGTTTGCAGTGCCATAAACACCAATAAACTCCATCACCCTCACCATGGAAGAGGCTGAGGTTCTTTGGAAAGAAGAGTTGGGGCTGGTCATATCCATTTGGGGTCAGTTCTGGGCCTCTCATGACAAGAAAAACCTTGAGGGGCTGGAGCCTGTCCAGAGAAGGGAATGGAGCTGGGGAAGGGTCTGGAGCACCAGGAGGGGCTGAGGGAGCTGGGAAAGGGGCTCAGCCTGGAGAAAAGGAGGCTCAAGGGGGACCTTCTGGCTCTGCACAACTCCCTGACAGGAGGGGACAGCCTGGGGGGGGTCGGGCTCTGCTCCCAGGGAACAGGGACAGGACAAGGAGAAACAGCCTCAAGTTGTGCCAGGGGAGGTTTAGATTGGATATTGGGAAAATTTCTTCCCTGAAAGGCTGGTTAAGCACAAGCTCAGGCTGCCCAGGGCAGAGGTGGAGTCACCATCCCCTGAGGGATTTAGAAGCTGTGTGGATGTGCCACTTGGGGGACATTGTTTAGTGGTGGTCTTGGCAGTGCTGGGTTAATTGTTGGATTTCATGATCTTAAATGTTTTTTCCAACCTTAGGGATTCTAAGTATGATTCTGTCTCAGGAAACCAATGCAATAGAGGTGATTTTCTTTTTTTGAAGAGCACATGAGGATGGATGAGCATAAAGCACCTTCATATTTCCTTTCCTCCAGCATCGCACACAAGCAAATCCACTGGGTAGTTAATAATGTGGTGTTCTGAATGTTAATGTTTGCAACACTGCAGATCTTGGCCTAGTGAAAAGTGTTAATAATTGTTGCAATTCCTTGATTTTAAGTGCATTTTGTTGAAGGGCGTAGCCCCTCTGAGTCTCCAGCTGAGAACCAGTCCCTGACAGGTCCAGCTGCTGTGCCCCATGACAGAGCCCAGAGCCCAGCGGGTACCTGGACAGGCAGGGAATGACCACCCTGCCTACAGGTCACCATGCCAGACACAAGGAAGGAATTTTTTATCATGAGGATGGTGAGGCCCTGGCACAGGCTGCCCAGAGAACTGTGGCTGCCCCTGGATCCCTTAAAGTGTTCAAGGCCAGGTTGGATGAGGCTTGGAACAACCTGGGATAGTGGAAGGTGTCCCTGTCCATGGCAGGGGGTGAGATAAGATAAATGATCTTTGAGATGAGATAAATGATTCCTTCCAACCCAGAGCAGTCCATGATTCTGTGATGTGGCTGGTGGGGACCACAGGGGCCTCTCACCACCAGGAGCCTGGGCTGTGAGCAGCTCATGTGCCAGCCGTGCTGCTGCTGGAGGCAGTGCCCTTCCACACCCCGAGGCTGCCTGCTCCCTGCTGCCCCCCAGGCTGGCGGTGGGAAGGAAAAGCTCCCGGGTGCCTGCCCAAGGTGGCAATGTGAGGGCAGGCTCCAGGCACAGCAGCTGACATAAGCTCAGCACTACGCTCCGGTCCCTGGGGTCAGCGTGGGTGGCTGTCACTCCAGGGAGCTGCTCCCACCATTCCCAGCCTGATGCAGCAAACAAGGAAGCAGCAGGGCTCTGTGCATGAGAAAAAGGGAGCCTGAAGGATGGGGGATGAAAGGTGCTGATGGCTTTCAAAGGACAAGGGTTGGTATTGGGAGCAGAAGAGGGACTGGGCCCTTGCAGAGTTTGCTGAAGCCTCACAGCCGTGCGGACGTCAGTGGTGTGTTAGCACAAGATGCCAGGGGTGCTCTCCTGAACCATGCTCCAATTCAGCCCACAGGGATATCCAAGGATGGAACAGGCAAAGGACAGGAGAAATCTAAAAACCAGTCACTAGGGAGAGACAACCCAATCCAGCCAAGCTCACCCCACCCAGGAGCTCGCAGCAAGAGGTGGCCAGCACCAAGCACGGGCAGCAGGGCAAGGGGGCAAATCTGCCCCTCTGCCCCACTCAGGTGAGACCCCACCTGCAAAGCTGCCCCCAGATCTGGGCCCCCAGCACAGGAAAGTGGGTCCAGAGGAGGCCACGGAGATGCTCCAAGGATGGAGCCCCTGCTCTGGAGCCAAGCTGGGAGAGCTGGGGGTGCTCACCTGGAGAAGAGAAGGATCCAGGGAGACCACAGAGCCCCTTCCAAGGGCTAAAGGGGCTCCAGGAGAGCTGGAGAGGGATGAGGAACAGAGGCCTAGAGGGACAGGACACAGGGAATGGCTTCCCACTGCCAGAGGGCAGGGCTAGATGGGATATTGGGAAGGAATTGTGAGGGTGCTGAGACCCTGGCAGAGGGTGCCCAGAGAACCTGTGACTGCCCCCCTGGATCCCTGGAAGTGACCAAGGCCAGGTTGGACAGGGCTTGGAGCAACCTGGAATAGTGGAAGGTGTCCCTGCCCATGGCAGGGAGTGGAATGAGATGGGCTTTAAGGTCCCTTCTCAGGAACCTGAGCTGTTCCTTGGCTGTACAATCCTATGAGATTAAGTGGCAAGATCAACATACAGGTGTTTCCTGAGAGAAAAATCTGAGTGTGAGAGGTCTCTCCACAACTGAATACACTTGGCCTGACCCATGTCCAGGGCCATGCTCACCCCTATGCAGCAGGAATTCACAACTGTGGCCATGGACACTGGGACACCAACACTCTACAGCAGAGACCAACACTCAGAGCAGCTCCTCTACAGCCATGGGGACAGGAACAAGAAGTGCTGTGTCCGGCATGAAGAGGAGCTGCTGATGCATTTGGATTTTCCACTCCTTTTGCCCAAGCATAAGCAATTTTTCATGGCTGGCAAAATAGAGGCTGGATTAAAAATGGAACATGAGTAGGGGAGCCCTTCCAAAGAGTAGGATTTCATAACCCACCAAAAAGCACGCTCAGAACTAGGACCAAATGCCTGACTGGCATCCCTGCAAGGCAGCAGGGCTCATGGAGCAGCAGGCACAGCAATTACCCACCCTGGGCTATGCAGACCACCAAGGCATTTAGGTGCTATGCAGTGACCTGGCCATGCAGACATGGAGCAAAACACTCCTGTTCCATGGAAACATCTATGTGCCTAGAAAATGCACTTGCTTATTGAAACCTGGGTCCAGGGAAAGGCACCAAAGCAGACTTTGTTTGTTTGTTTGTTTGTTTGTTTGTTTGGTTTGGTTGGTTTGTTTCCTCCAGCTTTTCTCTTTTCTCCCCACTTGGCAAACCTGCTGGGTTTTGTTTTGAGTGGAGCCGAAGCGAGCATGCCTCCTTTGTTTAGCAATAACAAGTAACTTATATAGATGCTGCTCCTGCCAGGACATTTTTGTTGGAGCTCCAGAAGCCCAGTGCTGTTAAACCCCAATGCACGGAGGAGCTCAGTGTGGTGTCAGGCCCCTGGGTCAGTGCAGAACTTCCTGAGCTCCAGTGGCAGCATATGGTCCCTGCTGTCCCCACGCCAGGCACGGCACGGTGTGTCTGTGCTGCCCAAGGAGCTCATGGGCCCTGGCAGCAGAGAACACCCCCGTGGGCACACAGCCCACCCTGGTGCAGCACAGCTCTGGAATGGAAAACTGACTCCCAGCAGCTTGGCACCCAAATGAAAAGCACATCCTGGGTGAGATCTGCAATATCCAGCAATGCCCAGCACCCTGCACCTTTCCAGGGGATGAAGAGGAGCATTCCCCCTTGGAGCACTTCCCCTCTGAGCATTCCCCCTGTGCCATCCAGGCTAATCCCCAAATCAGAAGGGTTTTGCACCCCTTGGGGAACAATTGTGCTGGGAGCACATGGCAAGGATCCCCCACCCCCCGGGTCCAGTCCTCACTCAGCCGTGGCAGGAGGGACTCACACAGGCTGGACACACGAGACCCCACACCACAGGGTTGGCTGGGGGTAGGCAGTGTCCTCCTGAGGCAGAGCCATGTCCCCTGGCACAGCACGAAAGAGCCTGCTCAAATGTCTCATCCCCACTGCATCTCCCTCTTAAATCAGAGGCTGAATTTGGGAAAGATGGAGACTTTGGGACTCTGAGAGAGATTCAGAGCCAACCAAGTAGATCACTCGCTGACAGTGTCCCATAAAACACCCCACTGCTGCAGGCCCAGCAGTGCCTTTGGGGAGGAAGGGAGGGGAGATGCTTGAGCAAACTCTGCTGCAACACAATAACGCTGCCACTTCTTGCTTTTCTTTATTTTTTTTAATTAGACCTCCTGATCACTGCTTAAAAGTGAGACCAGAAGGCTCTTGTGGTTCAATGTCCATTAAAATGTACCCCAAATCAGACTTTCATTTGCAGTGTCCCTGTGACATCTGCCATCATGGTCAGGAATGCTGCCAGGCAGACACTGCCACCACGAAGTGCCACTGTCCCGGCCACGCCATGCACAGGCATCCTCCTGCACACACACCTCCCACAGCACTGCCAGGGCACAGGGACATTTCTCCCTGGGGGCTGTGCTGAGGGACATGGCACAATGACTGGCTCAGCAGCCAAGGCGGGTGATGCTGCCAACACCAGCAGCCCATGAGCACCACCTTGGGCTGCAGTTAAGGGGGCACCAGTGGGCACAGCCTGGCTCCTGGCATGCTAGCCTGGCTCCAGGCAGTCCAAACTATCCCTTGAAGGAGGACATTCAACACTTCAGAGGTTCACGCAGTCTCCATCCACAGATCTAAGTCAGGAAGGAGATGCTCAAAGCTTCTACACCCAGCTGAGCTCTGCTTATTTTACTGTTTTCACCATGATTTACCCCAGCAGAGCTCCTGTGTGTCCTGCCCAGAGGTTCCTACCTAGAAAATCCACTTTTCTGCTTCTGTGCTGCCAGACTTCTACGGGGATGGAGTTCAGTGGGTCTGTGCATTACAGACTGAGAGCATCTCTGTCTGGAGGGGTTCGGGAGCTGCTGCTCAGGATGCAGCATCCCTGTGTGACCCGCACACGTCCCTGGGGCACCTCCCAGTGCCAAAAGCCGCCGGTACCTCCCCACCGGCACAGGCACCGGGGATGGCTCAGCCCTGGGCTCCTATCTCCTGGCCAGGGCAAACCTTTCTCGCTGTCGCGCCACAAAGCCAGCCTTTAGTTGCTGCTTGACATTAAGTATCTGAGCAAGGAAGTCTTGGGTAAATGTTCTTGCTATGGGAACACACAGTGCTGAGTCTCTTTAATTACATTGTTTTTGTTTGGCTTTTTTTATTAGTTGTGCTGCGGCTTCCCCTCCCTGACAGGCCAGCGAGGCTCACGCTAAATATGGCCGGGTTTAAAGTCCGCCGTGAAACCCGAACCGCGGCACCAGACTGGCTGGACGCGGTGCAAGCCAGGGTTACGCGGGACACGCATTCCAGCCGCCGGGTCCGGCCCCGGCCCCGCGCTCCCCCCGCCCTGCTCACACATCGAAGTCTCTCCGAGAACAACCACCACGCTCCAAACCACCTCTACAGCTTCCTCTTCCTCGCCCTGTGAAATCCTGCTGCGAACAGCCCAACCCTGGGCCCCAGGCTGCCCCATTTCTGTCGTGCTCATCACTTCCACACTGGCCCACATCTCCGTGGTACCCATCGAGCCCATCTCCATCACATCTGTCACTTCTGTGCTCTCCCCATCCCAAACTGCCCTGCCCCACACCTGCTCAGCCCACCTCCAGGCTGCCCCTCGGGGCCAAAGAGCCTCCTTCCCACTGGCCACACTGCTTTCATCTTCCTCTGCCCTCCTTGTTATTTTAAAGGCATTCCAGAGGATGCTGTCAGGCTTGGATGTGGTTTGGTTGGGTTGTTTGTTTTCGTACTGGAGGTTTTATGATCGTATTGGGAACAAGCCCTAATTGAGCTGCAATTCGAATTGCAGTCCGTGGGTATTTGTTTCATTTTTTGGAAGGGCTCAAACGGCTGTGGAGCTTAGGCTGGAGAATGCATTTGGTTTTAACTGGAACCTGATGGAGACAGGACAGAGCAGGACAGGCTGCCCCGAGCCATGATCAAAGTTCCTGGGGAAGCCCAGTGTGGTCAGCCTGGTGCCAGGTACCCACGACACAACAGGCAGTGCTGGTTGTGATCACAGCCCTGTGACCACCCAAAAACCCTGGCACTGTCAGGGAGGAGGCAGACAGAGCCAGAACTCCAGTGCCAAAAGCCAAGCACACAGCCCTGGGGCCTGGCTCGGTGGGAGCTTGCAGCCACCCTGCAAATCCCTGTCCCCTGCAAACTTCTATCCCCTGTGAACTCCTGCCCCTGCAAACCCCTGCAAATCCCTGTCCCCTGCAAAGCTCTGTCCCCTGAAAACCCCTGTCCCCTGAAAAATGCTGTCCCCAGACAACCCATGTCCTGCAAATATCTGTGCCCAGCAAATCCCTGCACTCTGTAAACCCCTGTTCCCTGCAAACCTCTGCAGGGGTTTGTGACCTTGTGCTTGCCTGGCCCCCTAAGAAAGGGAACCCAGCACCCCAGAGGGAGCTCAGAACTACTGCTGGCTGCTCCTTGCTGAGTCAGGAACTGCTCCAGACCAGAGCTGCTCACAGAGAACAGGCAGCAAGAAGGGGCAGGAGCTTAAGGTCAGTGCCCAGACTGTCCTTCATGGGAACCGTGTGGTATCACCTTCCACTGACCATGTCCCACTGCCAGAACCAGTGTTTAGCCCCACACCCAAATGTGCCTGATGCTTCCAGCACCAGCAACCAGCCAGACCTTTGCAGGTAGGGATGGGTGGGCAGGCAGACGGAGGGGCCAGAGAGCACCTGCTCTGCTCCACTCCTGTCCTGCCAGCGTCTCACAAGCCCAGGTGCTGGAGCAGGTCAGCAGAGCTCTAGGAGACACCTTCAAGCCACTAACACCACCCTGTTTAAATCAGACTTCCACATGGGGAAGCAGATGAGCCCCTCTGTCAGGAGGAAACCCTATCCCAGCCTGGCCTACCAGGAATGAGCAGGGCTCCTGCCACAGCTGCATGTGTGCAAACCCTGCTCCAGGGGATCAAATGCAGGAGCTGAGTCATACCACAACTGAAATCAAAGATCACTGAAGGCAAAAGAAGGGAGAAAAAGTATCCCTGTGGGTTCACAGGGGCCCACTTGGGATCCAACAAGAGCAGGAGGTAGATGCTCAGCACGGAGATGCCCGGGGCACAGCTGGGAGGAGTGAGAAGGGATGTAAGGTCACAGTCACCCAAGCCTGGTCCTGTCCCCTTCCTTGGGTTCTGACGCACACTTTTGGGGAGGGAGCAAGGCAGAGCCCATGGGGCCAGAGACTGTTCCACTGAGAGAAGGAAGGGGGCTGGGATGCAGTGTCTTAGCTGCTCTGAGGGCTGCTGCCATGTACCTGCATCCAACCAAAAAGCCCAGGACCTTCCAGGAGCCAGGAAGAAGCACTCACCTCTCTGTGCCCAAGGTAGCTCAACCTTGTGCCAGAGGGATGTCATGTGTTTTGTCATGGCCTCACCCCAGGGTGTTGTTCCACTGTCTCCTCACTCCCCTGACACCACCAGGGCTCTCCCCCTGAGAGCATCACTGTGCCTTTTCCTGGCATGGTGGGGTCCACACTCAGGCCCCCCATTATGGTTCAGAGGTTGGATGAGCTTTTGGTTCTGCTGGAAAAAGGGCTCCAGGGAGCCCCATCCCCACTGCCTTGCCCTGGGGCTAAGGCTGGCCTGGTGTGGGGGCACTGCTCCACGTGCTGGGGGCTGAGACCTGCAGACTCATCACAGCAGTGGGAGCCGATCCATTTGACCCAGACCTGCAGAGAACCGAATCCTTTAACCTCCTGCGCCACCTGGTGCCACCGGGAAGGACGTGCCACCGGGATGTGCCTCCCGGCGGAAACCACCTCTTCCCCAGAACCATCAAATGGTAGAAAAATGGCCCAAGAAGGTCTGGGGATCCCCTGAGCTCACTCCCCCATGTCTATGGCTGGGCTCCATCCTCAGCCACCTACATCTCACCTGTGCTTCCCACTCCCCCAGTCCATCACTGGGACGTTCCTTCTGGTGGAAACCCACCTCCATTCCATTGTCCCACCCAAGACATCCAGCCAGATGGGACCAGCATTCTGATGGAAACCAGGCTGAAGACTTGCAGAGCTGCACCCAGAGGGGTTACAAAAGGGAGTCCACAGCCACTGATCTCGGCGGGGAGGAGGAGACGTGGGCCAAGTCACAATGGAAGAGCAGACAGAGGCACACACCCCGCTCCAGAGCTGCTGCCCAGCTGGGAAGTGTTACTGGAGTCAGAAACTTCCTGCTGGAAGGCTCCCAGCAGGAGGCAGCCAGCAGTGCTGGGCACTGCCACTGCCCACAGACTGTCCCTGGCATGGCTACCAGGAACAGCCACCCCCACTGGGATCTCCCTGGACCAGCATGTCCCAGCCTGGCAAACCCCTTGCCTGGCACAGCTTTATGCCAGGATTTGCTCCCAGTTTGCTCCAGATCAGGTCCCTGCCCAGCACTCACCAGGATCTTCTCTGGCCACCCCACCACGTTGCCCTGGGGCTGGTCTCATGCCAGCACCACCCAACTCATAAGCAACACCAGAAGGGCTGGGTCACTGCCACCCAACTACAACAGTGTCTCCGTGGAGTCAGGGTCCAAAGCCTGGAGTCTGAGAGAAGCCAGTTTTTTCCACCATTTTGCTAGAAAACACCCTACAAGTGCCTGAGCACTCTTGTAACCACACTAACTGGGGACAGTAACCACCAGCAGGGCCTCCTTCCAGCTGGGGCTTGCCTGCTTCTTCATCAGACCAGAGCTTTCCCAGCTCATGTGTCATTCCTCTCTCTGCAGAGAGCTCTGAAATACCATCAAGTAGAGAAACCCCAGCTGAAGATAATAGTGTCTGTGGAGGAATTTCCAAAGCCCCCAGGACTGCAATTAGAAAAAGTTTCCACTCTAATATAAAAGAGCACCTTTGAAAACCATAGGGATCACCAGGTCAAACCTCCAGCTACCAGGCCCTGCTCAGCCTGGATTTGATGCCCTTGAAGGTCTTTCCCAGCTATAATGATTCTGTGATTCTGTCCCTCCGTGCATGGATGATGTGATGCTGCTGAGCTCACCCATGGGACAGGCAGGTCTACAAACACCCTTTCCCAGGTCTCACATGACAGGAGCATTTCCTCAGCTTCTCCTCCCCTCAAGGCACTGCCCAAGCTGGCCTGAGCTCTGCTCCTTCTCTCTGCTGAGGGTGAGAGGCAGGTGATACCCACAGCCAGTGCCATGTGTGGGAAATGGGGACAAAGACAACATTGTCTTGGGTAAACTGCTTTTGAGACATGTTATTGGGAAACAGCTCCTTCAGCCACCACTCCTGACCTGGACTTGTGTGGGCAAGGAGGTGTCCCTACAGAAAGGGATGGGAGGACACAGAGTGGCCAGAGTCCCTTTGCAAATGGGGGCACCAGCAGCTGGTCCCTGAA
Source organism: Trochalopteron elliotii (assembly GCA_024734555.1). Taxonomy (NCBI): domain Eukaryota; kingdom Metazoa; phylum Chordata; class Aves; order Passeriformes; family Leiothrichidae; genus Trochalopteron; species Trochalopteron elliotii. The sequence goes on from JANPWX010000423.1 coordinate 73,359, forward strand.
GAGCTCCTCCAGGCATGCCTAGCCACACTTCCTAGTGACTAACCATTTGACCAAATCCATGCTGAGTTCCAGCAGGAATGCAGCATCCCTGCCAAATTTCAAGTCTCCTTTTCAAAGAGTGGAGACACCAGAAGCCCACAAACAAAGAGACAGGAGGAAAAAAAAAGAAATTGGCAAAGCTACCATTTTCCCCCAATCTTCTGCTGAAAATTGGGAAAAATAGAGGAAAAAAAAAGGAGAAAGTTCAGCCTGCGGCAGAAAAGCATGGAACAATCCAGCCCAAACAGTTAAAGCCTGGCAAAGGTAAGAGCAAACAAACTTCCACTGGGAAGTGCTGTACAGCCCCACCAAGGGTGAGCTGTGGTGCCCTCCTTGTCCCTCCATGCAGCTCACAGGGATGACTTCCCCACAGCTCAAAAGAGCAAGGGTGGCAGGAGACCTGGCCCTGGAGATGGGAGGTGGCAAGGGGGACAAGAGGACACAGCACCTCCAAGATCTCCCAAAGCCTTTGGGACTTCCCTGCTCACAGTTACACCAAACAGGACCTTTGAGCCACACACAGCCAGCTTGGGCCCCTCCATCACCAAGAGGCTGGGAAACATCTCCAGAGCTGGTGGCCCCAACACATGGTGGGTGCTACTGCCTCCTTCCTCCCCCTCTTCATCCCCTGAGCAGTCGGGTGAGGAGTGGGGATAGCCTCATGCTCCTCAGACACCCAGCTCTTCCCACAATGCTCCTCAACCTGCTGCAAGAGCTTCCTCAGGATCAGGATGCTCACAGATCTGGAAAACCCCACAGTTGCCACTGTGCCCTGCCACATGCTGGCCTAGGATGCCACAGCTCATCCCTGTGTTCACACAGGTGGATCATGCTGCAATCACACTGATCCAACAAGCCCTCAGCCCTGAGGGCCTCCCTTGCTCCATTACCCCAATTTTTCTGTGGTTTGAATGAAGACCAGGGAGGCAGCAAAGTGATCTCCAGATAAAGAGTAGAGCATCATGAGGAGGGGGTTCTAACTCTCTCACAGACCATCTGGGTGACCCTGAGCAGGCCACTAAAGCCCTGGTGCTGCAATGGGGTGCCCACCATCCCCTGGGACCAGGGAGAGCAAAAGTTACAGCAGCACAGTCACAGTGGCACACAGGAACAGTTCCATCTGTCTGCTGGTGTTCCTGCCTGGACACCAAGAACTACAGAATCCTGGAGTAGCCAGAGCTGGGAGGGACCCACAAAGGTCACAAGTCCAACCACTGGCCCTGCACAGACACCCCAACAATCCCACTCTGTGCATCCCTGGCAGCGTTGTCCAAACCCTCCTGGAGCTCTGGCAGCCTTGAGACCATGACCATTCCCTGGGGAGCCTGGGCAGTGCCAGCATCCTCTGGGGGAAGAACCTTTTTGAGAGATCCACCCTGTGCCTCCCCTGGCACAGCTCCAGCCATTCCGTGGGTCCTGTCCCTGGTCACAGAGAGCAGAGATTGAAGCTGTCCTTGTGCTTCAAAGGATGAAGTGATCATGCTGCTGCACGAGGAAGACAGCCTTGGGTCCCTGTGCTGTGCAGGATCCTGATCCTGACCTGCCTGCATCATCAGCAAAGAAAACGGCCAAAGAAACTTTGAGTTCATGTGAAGTTCACCCGAGTTGAGCTCTGCTCCATAAGCAAAAGTTTCCTGCCTGCCACGAGCCTTCCAGAGCTCATGACCAGGGCAGAGCAGGGCCAGGACTGTGCTGGGAGGATGGGATCTCTTGGCAGAATCTGTCTTCCACTTGCAAAGAGATCAGGGAATTCCACCTCCTCGCTCACAGAGCTTCAGGAGTGTGCTCAGTGTTGAGGTTCCCCTCACACCCCAGCTGGACAGCAGCAGGACACCAGGCACAGACAGGGAAAGCAGGAGCACTGACTAAATGTCACAGCAGCTTATCTGTGTCCAGAAACAGCCTTCTTGCTTCCCAGGATTTGGCCCGGTGCTTTGTGGGATTCCAGGGCACAGGAAACCCAGTCCAGGTCTCCTGCCTGCACAGACCCATGGGCACAGCAGGGCTTGGCTCTGGAGCCTGGCTCAGGCAGGGAGGATGAAGCAGGAGGATGGGGCACAGGCAGGGACAAGGCACATGTCAGGCCTCGAAGAACCTGCACCAGCAAACCCTTGTCCCCACCTGGTCCCACTTCCCAAGAAGTTCCAGAGGCAGAGCAGCCCCTCCCAAGACCACAGCCCAGCCTCACCAGGTGCCTCTGCCCTTGGGGCTGCTCCTTGGCCTGGGGCTCTTGGGTTCCGGGGTTTCTTTCTGACCCAAGATTCAGGTGGTGGTTCTGGTGGTTCAAGTGAGTCTATTTTGCCCTCTGAAGGCTCTGAGTCTGGTGTGAGAATGAAGAGGAGTCTCAAGGTCTTGTTGTTTCTGGGTTTCTCGTGTGTTTATTATTTCTTATCTTACAATTCTCTCTGTGCCCGGCCGAGATGTTCACAGCAGCTCAGACACAGGTGACTCCCCCCGTGATGGGAGGTCACTGCCTTCTTATACAGATAATTACGTGTCTGTTATTTACAATTCTGTACCAATGCCTAGTACCTATACTAGAAGGGTCATTTCTACTTTGACCCAATCTCCTTACACTTACTTTGTGCCCATGTCACATCAGAAGATGGAGGCCAAGGGAGAACAAGAAGAACCCAGGGCACCGCCCTAAAATCTCCATCTTGTCCCCCAGTCAGCTCCATTCTAAGAATCCCAAAACTACCAAATTTTCCACCCTGTGCTGTGCTAAACTACTGTTTTCACACCTTTGTGACTTGTAATTCTTCTCTCAATGTTGGAAGCTTTTTCCATGGACTAAAGTCAAAGACTGTCTTCCTGGGCTCTGTGCCAGGCAACCCCCCTGGACAGACCCCCCTGTCCAGGATTCAAACCCTCTTCCTCGGGTCCCAGGCCTCTCTGCCAAGGTCTGTGACCTTCCAGGGCAACCAAAGGGATGCCCTGGACTCCAACATCGGACAGCAGGGACTCATCTCCCAGCAGTCTCTGATGGGTCACTCCTTCAGGATTTGTGTGACACAGGCCAGGCTGATGGCTCCAGCACACAGGGGGAGTGAGCACCCGACAACTCCAGGGCCTGGTGCACAGTGACATTTAAACCCAAAAGAATTTGGGTTAAGATTCTACCTGTCTGCATCTCCCCAGATTACCTCTGCTCCTGTCACTGCCTCTGACCACAGTAACTGTCTCCTCCTCCCCACTGAAGATGCTTAGGAATAAGAACACTGTTTGGGGATGAAAAAAAGACACTTTTTTAAGACCCTGTTCCCTGGGCAGAAGTTTCAGCCTTTCTGGACACCATTTCCAGTGCAGAAACCTTGATTTTGGTGCTCTTAGCTACAGCGCCAGGACAAGCTGATGTACAAGACCTACCTGGAAAACTTGACTTGCCAGCCTGGAGCTCAGAGCAAGCCCACAAGTCAGCTGTGGGTCTGGGGGATGGCCAGCACAAGACCCCAGATGCCAAGAGCAACAGCAGCTCCTTCACCAGTAGCTCTCGTAGACTCAGAGGATCCTGGAATGGTTTGGGTTGGAAAGGACCTAAAAGATCATCTTGTCCCAGTCCCTCTCCATGAGCAGGAATGCCAGAGTGCCTGAAAAAGGAGGTCAGCATTGCCATGCTCCTTTTAAAGAGTGAGAAGCTGAGGGACAAGGAGGGCCAGCTCTTGTCCTCAGCTGCTCAGTGGGCCAGGAGAAGCCACAGGTACCCCAGGCACCCCAGTCCTCTCTGCAGTGGGTGAAGCTCAGAAACTCTGGTAAGTCAGTTTGGGCTCTCATCTTAAACATGGAGTCTGGGGATGGAGAAGAGAAGCAAGACCAGGGGAAGAGGTGAGTAACCATGATGCCAGGTCATCCTGCAGTCCCTGCCCTCTCAGGGACCTCGCCAGCCCCATACTCAGAAACCTGCAGGGTTTGTATGGAGACCACAGCTCAACAAGCCAGAGTCCCACCCAAGGTGATGGTGGCTCCCTTTGGGGCAGTGGGCCAGAGCCCCTCCTGATAACACCAAGAGGAGATGTTCCTCAGAGCTCTGCTCACCTCAGCAGCTGTTCTGTGGGCATGCTTAACAAACCCTATGTAATGGCATATGTTCATTTTTCAAAGCTCACAAAAACCAGCTTTTTACAGCAAATCAAGAATGCAACACAAGAAAGATGTGGACTTGTTGGAGAGATCCCAGAGGAGGCCATGAAGATGCTCGAAGGGCTGAAGCTCCTCTGTCCTGGAGACAGACTGAGAGAGCTGGGGGTGTTCAGCCTGGAGAAAACTCTTGGAGACATCAGAGTCCCTTCCAGTGCCTAAAGGGAACCTGCAAGAAGGCTGAAGAGGCAATTTTTGGAAGGACAGGCAGTGATAGAACAAGGGGGAATGGCTTTAGGCTAAAAGAGGGCAAATTTAGATTGGGTATTGGGAAGAATTTCTTCCCTGCAAGGGAGGTGAGGGCCTGGCAGAGGGTGCCCAGAGAGGCTGTGGCTGCCCCATCTCTGGAAGTGTCTAAGGCCAGGCTGGACAGGGCTTGGAGCAACCTGGGATAGTGGAAGGTGCCCTGGCCATGGCAGGGGGTTTGGAATGTGGTGACTTTGAAGGTTGCTTCTGACTCAAACCATTCCATGATTCTATGACTGAAGGCTAAGGAGAGCTCAGACCTCTCCAGGGCAGGGATAGGCAAAACAAAGCCCACTCCATGATTCTGTGATTGGATGAAACCATTAGTAAGAACCCTGCCCTGACTACAGACAGGAGATTTGTATCCCAGTTACTGCCTGATGAGTCCTGGCAAGCCCTGTTAGGGCACTTCTTGGATGGAAACCAGACTCTGAACAGACCTGGAGGGGCTCAGGTGAACCTCTGCACTGTGAGCAGGGTGAAGACCATATCCAGGTTCTCATGGTGACACTGGCAGCTGCTGCCAAGCATCCAGTTCCACTCTGGACATAGCCAGGCATGAACCTTGCCTTTTCCTGGCATGAAATCTATCAGATCTGCACTATCTGGCACTGCCTATGTGGAAAATTGTCCTCCACCTTGCTCAACAGTTCCATGTGGCAGAAGATCTTCATCCCTGTCTGACCTTCTCTAGAAAAATAAAGGCAACAAAGGCAAAGTGAGACAGGGAGAGGAACGTCCCCAGGGAGGGAACTGCTGGAGTAGATGGATTAATTAATTTTGAGTAGAAAGGGAGGGAATGTAGAAGTCAGGAGTGGAAGGGAACTTAATTTCCCTCTCTGACATCCACCAGCAGATGTGGAGGCCACTTGGGCTCACAACTTCCCTGAAAAGCATCCAGCCCACACAGGGAGGGGGAGTACGAGGGATGGGGAAGGGTCAGTGTGCAGTAAGACTTCATCAAAGGTGGAAAGAAGTCCCAACACACCCAAGGACATGGTCCTCCTTGTCCCAATGTTCTGGGCTGACTCCTCCCTTCCATCTGGCCTCCCCACAGAGCACTGCCCATCCTGCCAGCATCCAAGCCAGCAGATCCAATATCGACCTGGCACTGTGAGACACTCTCCAGGAAGATAAACAGGAGGTTCGTGAAGCCCTGGCAGGCAGAATTGTCTCTGCCAGAGGAAACTATCTAAGAGCAGAGGAAACCTGCCCAACAGTGACTGCCACTGCTCAAGGGACAAGGAAGGATTAAAAGTACTGGAATACCTTAGAAGAGCCAGCTGTCAGGACTATCTGGATATGTCCATGTTTCTGTGTTTCCTGACCCAGTGTCTCCAGAAGCATCAGCAGCAGGACCAGTGATCCCTTCTGCTCCTGGGGATGGAGGGGAGTGCAGCCTGGCATTCCAGAACTGGAGTGAGCTGCTGCCCTTGCTGGAGCTGCTCTAGACATGCAACTCCTCCACACTGCCCTTCCCCAAGTCCAAACTGGCTCATGGAGAAGGAGGTTCATGGCTGGAGACCTGACCAATAGTAGGAAATCAGGACTATTATGGATATTCCCATTAAAAGAAACATACTGAGATACTTTTGTGTGCTGGATAAGGGGACTGGGAGAGCGAAGACCTTCCAAATCCAGTGCACTGACACTATGTAGTGATGAATAAGGGTGAACGGCTTCACACCAAAAGATTTAGGCTGAATATTGGGAAGAAATTGTTCCCTGTGAGGGTGGTGAGACCCTGGCACAGGGTGCCCAGAGAAGCTGTGGCTGCCTCATCCCTGGAAGTGTCCAAGGCCAAGTTGGACAAGGCTTGGAGCAGCCTGGGATGGTGGAAGGTGTCCCTGCTCATGGCAGGGGGTGGAATGAGATGAGCTTTAAGGTTTTGTCCAACCTAAACCTTCCTATGATTCCATGGGAATACCAGGTGGTGTGGAAAGGCTTGACTTGCACTGAGATTTAGACACCCATGAGGTTTCCCTTTCATACCAAGGATTGTGACATCTCTGAATTCCCCCAGTATATCCATGGGGCTTGGGTTGCCTGCTGTAGAAATCCAGGCAACCCAATCCATCCACTGGCACCATCCAGGCAGAGGCACGTCCATGGAGAAGAACCAGTGGAGATCCTGCAGGATGAAGAGCATCCTCCACACTCTTCAGCAGGGACCAAGGCATCCATCCTGCTTTGTAGATCCTGGCCATGGGAAATGCCAGAGGGATGATGACAATAAAACAAAACAAATCAGGCAATTGGGCTATCTAAGAGAAATTAAAGTGTGCTGAGGGTAATGGACTGAGAAATAATCTTATTGGAGGTATCAGCTACCAGCAGAGGGAAGCGGCCAGAGCACCAAATCAGCACCATATTTTATATTTGTCTTTTAAATGTTATTTGTTGCCTGTGCTCTCAGAGAGGAAGGGATCTGGCTGAGGGCTCTGATCCCAGAAAGGGAGTACCTGGACATCAGTCTTCTCTGAACGTGTTCTTTCTGTTGCTTCCCCAGAGGGCTCAATTTCTCCCACTGCAGTGACATGAGAAACAAATGGGGATGAGAGTGCTGGACCTGCTGGAGCCTGTGGTATCACAGAGAGGGTCCAAGGCCTCAGTCTGCTCCCAACCTCTCCAACCTCATCATAATCACAAGCTGAGCTGCCTCTCCTGAGAAGAAGAGGAAAACTGGGCTCCCAGAGGCTTGTGGCATCAGGAGGGAAGGGACAAGATCATTCCTTTCCCATCTGCACCCACAGGTCAGGATGCTCCTGGCTCCCTGCTGGCAGCATGAGGCAGCAGAAGCAGAGCTGCAGGGACCGAGGCTCCTCTGCCAAAGCTGCCTCTGGGCTAAGGACTGGCTGCAGCACCATGTCAGTCCCACAGGGACCAGCAGTTGCCCTCCAGCCTCTACCTGCCTGCAAGCAACTCAGAAAATGAGGATAAAAGGTGATCATTCACAAGTAAATTATCCCTTTGCAATGCTTTCCTGACCTTCAGGGAGATGTTTGGAGGGCTTGCTCCTCCCCACCCCCATCAGCATGTCCTTCACAGTCACTGTTAAATCACTGTCCCTCCAGCTCTGGGGAGCGGGAGGTGAACCCCTGCTCCCCCAGCACATCCAGAGGCACTGGCCATGGTTATCCTCAGGCTGCTGGGGACACTACCAAGCTCTTGAACCACGTTGTCCCACATGTAGTTCAGCACCAGGAACTCTGGGGCTCCCTAAACTGGCATCCATCTCCCTCCCACACAGGTGGGGTGGGGGGATGGCAGCACCAGGACAGCCAGCAGAGCCCCTGGCACAGGAGTGTCCCTGCAGACAGAGCCCTCCTTGTTCGCTGGGGCTGCAGCTCCTCTTAACCACATTTATGGCCTCTAAACCAACTTTGCAGCGTCCTGCTGATGGCAACATCCACCCCGGGGAAGCTGCACGGAGCCCCGGGCAAGGGGCCTCGCCGCGGGCCGGCTCCCCGGGAGCCCGGACATCCCGGCACAGCCCGGCGCGGTGTGCAAGTCCAGCTCCCATTCGGCTAATTCAATAAGTCACAGATACCATGACTTCATAAGGCACAGAGGCTCCACAGCTATTAGGGGAATTGGGAGCAGGGGGAGGAGGAGCTGAAATGGAGAAGGGATGGAGATGGGGAGGGTGGAGAGGGGGAAGCTAAGACAAGCAGCAGAACAAAACATCCCATAAATCATCAGGAGCTGCTGAAATACCAGAACAAATGACCCCATAGCTTGGCCATTGTTCCCGAGCGAGGGCTTAAAGCGCTCCCAGTTGAGACAAAGCGCCTCGCGTTTCGTTTCAACACCGCGCCGGCCCGGCCAGGACCTGTGCTCGGCACAGCCGGGCTGGGGGGCTGCGTTTCACCTCGGACCCGCGGCTGGCACGGGCGGCACGGGGGCGATGGAGCTCTCGGCAAGGCTGGCTCACCCACAGAAAGCGCTGCCAGCGCGGTGCACGCAGCTCAGCCTGTCCAGAGCATCCCCTCGCTCCCGCATGCCCCCAGAGCTCCCAGGCTCTCGCATTCCTCCCCTTCCACTGCAAGGCTCAGGGCCTCATTTCCCATGTTTTCCCTCACTCAGGCTAAGAGCTTCCTGGGAAGAGAAAGAGCTCCAAGACTTCTCTGGAGTGAGACAGCTCGAGCAGGGCTGTGAAACCTGGAGGAGCTCTGAGCCCGCCGTCTTCTGTGCTGCTACTCTTTGCCTTCCAAAAAGTTGATGACAACTCACTTTGTGCTGGCTGACTGGCAAAGGGACAAATGTCACACAGAGAGTCCTGGGGACAGTCCCACACAACTGTGGACAGCTGTGGGAACAGCACCAGGCTCTCAGTGAGCTGTGCAATAGCAGTCCTCCCATGCACTGGATCAGGAACAGTGGGATGGATCAGTTGGCAGCTTGGCACTCCCCCAAGCCCTGCAGCTCCACCAGGACCACGGCACTTCATGCCAGGAGGTGAGGACCCCATGGATGGGGACAGGTCATCTGGCTGCTTGCCCACAGCAGGGACAGCACCAATGCTAGGAGGCACTTCCACAGCAGGGATTCCATGGCTAGCCATACAGGGAGAACCTCCACACCACTCCAGACCACTCAGAGAGGAAATATTACACCATGACACTTCAAATATCTTTCATGAAAATCGTTCCCTTAAAAAACTTCTTCATAACCAAACCCGAACCACAAGGCAGAGTGCAGCAGCAGTCACGGGTGCCACCTCCACCAACCAGATGGTGCCAGCCAGGTTCCCATGCCCGGTGGCTCCTGCTTGCTTGGCACCTTCCCCCCGGGCCTGTGTGGTCTGCACGGTGGCTGCGGGACTGGCAGCTCCCTGCACATCCCAGCTTTCGGCAGCGAGGAGCTGGGATCCAGTGCCGTGCCAAGGGTCAGGCAGGAGGAAAACAAGCTGCAGGCAGAGCTGAGCCCGAGGCGGCCGCCTGTCGCCAGGAACAGACACGCTGCTGCCAGCACAACTTCAGCCCCGGGGTGGGCAGCCAAGGAGCAGAACCGAGATAACGGCGTGAGGGGAGACAGGAATGTGCTGCATTTTTCCTGAGCCGCTGTGGGAATAGGCTATTCCGACCGTGGATCACAGCGAGGCTGCCTGACAGGGAATAGGCCCTTCTGACCATGGATCACAGCAAGGCTGCCCGACAGGGAAAGCGCCAGGAGCCCAAAGAGAAGAAGCAGCAAGTAAGGAACGAAGAAGAAAACAGAGGGAAATCAGGGCGAACAAGTGGTGAGTATCGGAAAAGCAGTGTGGGGGGAAAAGCAAGCCCAGGAACAAACAGAAGCAGGAAAACCAGAGCTAGAGCTAGAAAGGAAAAGGAAGGGACAAAAGGATTTCAGAAAGACAAACCTGCCAGGGCTGAAACCCCCAATGGCGCTGAGAGGATGTGAGAGGGAACAGAGGCTCCCAGCTCTGCCCACACAAGAGCGAACCAGGGATCGCAGCCCTTCCATTGGATTAACCCTCACTTAAGAGGGAAGATGAATGTGGAGCATATCTCAGGTAACAGGCACTGGAGGAGAGGAGGCCTCAGCTCATTCTAAGTGGGGAGAACAGGGATTGTTGGAGTTTTGGCATTGCTGTAGGACAGTGTGAGGTCTCCATAGGAATCACCAGCTCTCACCTTCTTCACCCTAACAGCAGAATGTGGTAAGCTTCAAGTCAAGAGTGCTTTAGTGGCCTTGTGCTATTTAGGCTTGGGAGCTAGATTAGGATCAGAGACCACAGAAAGCAGAGCTTTAATAAACGAAATCCCAAATCCCTCCTTGCCTCAGTCACCGGGTTTTGCCTCAGTTGGAGCACAAGCTGCCTTGGTGACCCAGCACACACCATCCAGCAAAGAGGACAAGGGATTCAGCAGACCTGGGCAAAACCAGATATGTGCAGCTCCCAGGTTTCTCCCAAAGACTGGGAAAGCTCCTCTCCAGCACCTCCCAGCAGCAGGACACCGGCACCACGGGCTGAGGTGATCCAGCACATTCACAGGCCCGAACACTGGGGACTTTGTGGTAGTGGCTTTAAAAAAATACCCTAAAAAAGGCCTAATAATGAAGTATTTATTTCAGTAAACAACGTATGAATGAAAGAAGTGTTTTCTCAATACTTCACTTTTTCTCTGCCTTCTCTCCCTTCCCCCCAGCAATTTTGTTTTTAATAAGTGGAACTAACAGGCCTTCGCTCGCTGCTGGCCGGGCTGGGGAGCAGAGCCGTGCTCCACTGGCCTGGTGCAGCACAGGAACACGTGCCATGGGAATAGAGCTGCCTTGTCCTGGGACAGCATGAGCCATCAGCCTGTCCCAGCCACTGAGATGTGCTCTGATGGACACAGGCACTGTGAGACCTGCCTTGGGAGCATCCCTGGGCTTGGCAGCAGCACAGGACATCCAGCCGCTCATTCATTGTGGCAGCAAAGAACTGCACCTCCTGGCCCAGGGCTCCTGGCACTGGAGAATACCAAGTGAAGGTGAAGGCATCTGTGTCCTGTCCTACCTGGCTGTGCTCAGTGCAGGAACACAGTGTCAGGCAGACTCTGTGACCCTGTGTAGCTCCTTCTCTTGTACCTCGGCTCCATCCACCCCTACCTGAGCACCTGAATAATTAGGAACACTGGGAAACACTGAAAACTCAGCTTGTTCTGTGTGGGAATGGATTGTCCTGACAATGCTTTGGTAGGAATTTCAAGCAGGAAACTCTAATCCTTGCCCCAGACTGATACCCAGCTTTTCAAAGCAAAGAGCACGGATGATGTCATGCTTTTCTACCTCCTCCTTGGCAACAGGCAACAGCAGGTTGAGAAGCTGTTCTTTGCCTTCAAGCTTTGGGGTCAAGATGGGCAGGATTTTCTGAAGCTGCTGATTTGGGAAAACATGGTCCATTACTCTTCCATGCCACTCCTACCCATGGGGGAGTCACACACAGTGTGGGTGTTCACCTCTGTGCAAAGGCAGCCAAAAAGAAGCAGTGGTAACCCTGGGTTGTAAATACAGACAGATTTGATGCAGGTAGGTATTTGCTCTGGAAGACAAATTAGGCATCTGTAGATTTGCCAGGATATTTGCCAGGATATGAGCCAAATTTCCCATCAGCCAGAGCACTGAGGAGCACCCTCACCTGCAGCCCAGGATGGTTTGGAGGGACTAACTGAGGATGTTGATCCTGCTGTGATGAGCAGAGATCCCTGGTGGTGTACAGGGAACACAGAGAAAAGCTGTTTCACACCAAGGAAAAGGCCAGGAGATCCCTTGGCAGATCATGGCTGCAGAGAACGCTGGAAAAATCTCCAAATGCCTCTCTGAGGACCTGTGCTTGTGAGATAGATGAGAGCAGGCAGCAGGCAGAGTCCTCAGCCCACTGCCACCCCTCATCATTGTGACCCTCTGAGGTGACCCCTCCTCTCTGTGCCCTGCCAGCACCTGAGCTCCAGCAGCCTGACCCACCTGATCCTGGCTATCAGGGTGATGTCTGATCCAGCTCAAGACATCTCCAAGCCATGGATAAAACCCCCAGTACAGGGTGGGAGCCTTGTCTGGCTGTGCCTGTGTCCCTGCAGGATGGAGACATCAGCTCTGTCTCCCTCAGCCTCACAGCCCCGAGCTCTGGTGTGATGGAACGTGGCAAACCAAAGGCAAAGGCGGCCCCTCCTCACCCAGAGCTCATTTCCAGGCTGCTTTGCAAAATCCCTCTAAAAGAGCATCATCTACCACTGCTGCGAGTCGCTGCTGCACAAGGTGGTTTGCCAAAAGCAAGACAGATGGTTTCCCCCAGGAAAATGCTATGGAGTGGGGAGAAATGTACCACAAATATCCCCCAACAGGGCTAAACTGGGACCCGGGGGCTTCAAAGAGACATTTAGAGAGGAAAGAGATTTGCTGGCTTCTCGTGCTTCTTTGTTATGAATAAAGACAAACTCTGATTGTTTTTAATGAGCTCTTTGTTGTTTCCCTATTTGCTACATTACAAATTCACATATTTGTCTCTTTGGGAGATTGAGAGTAATTGCAGACCAGGTTTCCTCATGACATCCTCTTAGCAAAGGGAAGAAAGTTGTGTAAATAGAGAAGAAAGCAGTCTGTCCCCAAATATCCTAAATTCTTTGTCTGGTTCATTAATACCTGGTGAGCTTTGATGCTCAAGGAACCTCACAGATAGAGGAAGCCTTTGAGGAGGGTTCCACAGTCTCACACTGAAGTGTTAGAACACACAATAAATGACAGAAAGATCTCCAAAAAAA
>JANPWX010000423.1:101101-123815 GCA_024734555.1 Trochalopteron elliotii
TGCCTGCAGCCTGCCCTCCCTATCCCCATGCCCCGGGTGTGTGCCTGCAGCCTGCCCGCCCTCCCCGTGCGGGGACAGACGCCCCTGGGGACGGGCCATTGTTTAGTCTGTGCAGCCCTGGCGCTGGAGCCGCCTCTGTTTTCCATGGCCCCGCGTCCCACGCTGCAGGCAGGAATGGAAAAGCTTGTTATTCTGGGCTGCCGGGCGGCCGGGCCCTTCCAGGAGCAGGGAGCAGTGATGTGGTTAAGGCGAGCCGGCCGCGGAGCCTCCACGGCTTCAGGTCCTGGCTGGCACCATCTCCTCCAGCAGAGCACAGCGCTGCCACCAGCGCCACCGGCACAGGCAGGTGACAGGGGCTGGCTGTGCCGGGGCACGCTGATGTGCTCATGTGTCCAGGCTGGAGGGAGGGTGAAGGATGGGAGAAGGGTGACGGAGAACGAGCCCAGACCCCAGCGGCACCAGGACAGCCGCCCAGAAATGGACCCCCTCAGAATCCCACTGGTCTCAGTGCTCAGGAACGGTACAAAGCAGGGCCAGGACATGTCCCTTTGGGTGGTGGAGCACTGGAACAGGCTGCCCAGAGGGGCTGGGGAGTCTCCTTCCCCAGATATGTTAAAAACACACCTGGGCACAATCCTGTGCAACATGCTGCAGGTGACGCTGTGCTTTAGCAGGGGTTGGACAAGATGATCTCCAGAGCTGCCTTCCAACCTCAACCACTCCCTGATCCCATGGCACACACAGCCTGTCCCATGGCTCTGCTGCCTCTGCAAGATCTGGGTAGCTGGGGGTTCTGGTGACCCCCAAGGGCACCCAGTACCTCAGTACCTCTGTGTTTCACTCAAAAATTCCTCAAACTGGTAAAGACCTATCAAAGAAATTAAGACATATTAAATCCCAACCTACAGAGGATCCTGGCCAACCAAAGGGAAAAAGGAGAATGGCAAAATACCACGTCTGATTATGAGATGTAACACTGGTGTTCACCAGCACCAAACAGGAAAAACTCATGGAAGTACTTTAATGGTCAGAAGGACGTGACCATGAAATGCCACCGTGTTACCACAGCACTATTCTGCTCGCTGCGGTTCCTCTCCTACAGAGAGTAAGTGATTATTAGGGACAGCTGGGCCCACACCACAGAGCCCACATCACTGCCAGCACCTCCTGATCCCAGGATGGGCTGCAGGAAGATGCAGAGCTGTGTGGGCACCTGTGGAACGTGTGCCCTGGCCCCTGGATGGATCTGGCTGGGGCCTGGGAGGTGGAGACCCTCCAGGCCACAATTCCAACCACATCTGTCAATGCTAAACAAAAACCTCCCTCCCTCAGGACTTGCGAGCATGTCAGGAATTAAACCCCAGTCTCCTGGGCTCATTGCACTGGTGCAGGAATCTGCATCTTTTTCTTTTTCCTGTGTCCCAGTTCTTCCCAGTTCAGCAAAAGCCCTTCCCCACCTTGCCCAAGGCACTGCAGTACACATGGGGGACACTGCTCAGCAGCCCTTGAAATAATGGGGACCAGGAGAATGGGAAACACATCCCTACAGGCAAGCCACGGCTTCTTCAAACTTCCTCCCAGTCCAAAGTTTCCCTTGAAAAGGCATGACAGGGAGTTACAAAGGTCCCTCTTGCAAGAAGGGAGAAAATGCAGGAGAGAAAAGCCCTTGGCATGCCTCCCCCCCCGCCGCCGGCTCCGGCCCCCGCGGCTGCCGTGGAGGTTTGAGGGACTTGAAGGGATTTGCGACGCAATAAAAACATTCCTGCTTGCAAAGCATGAAACCCCAAAAGTTTATGGGAAACCACTGTCTTCGGGATGTCTGCATATCTTCAGGCATCCTGGGAGCTGTAGTTCAAAGAAACCAAGAAAAAAGGCAAGCAGCCGATAATGACGGTTTCTGGATGGAGGTTGTGTGACTATTGGCTCCGGCACGAAAGCCTGAATTTCTGGGATGCTGAGCCTGTTTCTGCAGCCAAGTGAGAGGACAGCTCCTTGGCGCCTGGGGCACGAGGGACTCCAGCACCACAGTGAGGGAGAGTGAGAGGCACCCAGGGAAGGGCAACCCAAAACCCAGGCACTGATGGCTGGGAAAAGGGATGCACCGCAGCAGAGGCCAAGAGGGCCAAAGCCAAGAGGGCTGGGAACCTGGCTGGAGCATGGTCTTGCCTGTGAGCTAAAATTCTGTGCCTCAGGTTCCCCATAAACTCTTATTATCCCCCTATTCCCAAGGGCTGTGAGGATTGGCCTCTGCTGTTTGAACATCCAGAGGGAGCTGAACTCCTCAGAAGCTAGCTGTCCACACTGCACCAGCAGCATTAAATCACTTCCAGGCCCATTTCCTCTGAGCCCGTGAAGAGCAGCTGTGCCAGTCAGGCTGCTGAAGTGCACTTTATTCTGGCACAAGACACTATTTATGCAAGAGTCACCTCCCAGCAGGAGAAGCAGTGGTATGTGATGTGACACCCTCCAGATGAGGCACTGCCCGTCAGCAGAACTGCCACACCTGAAATGTCCTGGGGTGCAGGGGCAATGCTGGGGGGACAGAGATGTGAAAGGTTGTGTATCATACTGGACTGAGCATGGAGTGACGTAGGAGATACTTCCATTTCCAACCAAGGCATCCTGCAGCAAAGACCACAACCTGGGTGAAGCCAGCACTGGAGACATGAGCCGGGCAGGTGACCTTCTCACTACCTGCTTTGTATTGTGGGCTTGGGCTTCACAGGCCAGAACACAAGACTGCCCATGGCTGTGCAAGGTCTGTGACATGGGACCTGCCCACCAACACACCATGACACAGAACTGTGGGGACAAACCCACAGCATCAGACTTTGCACCAGCTGACACAACCAACCCCAGCATCGTGTGCTCTGCGGGCTGCTGCGAGCCTGAAGGCCTCGAAAGTGGTTTCCGACACTTGGAGGGCAAAGATAAACCACAGGAGAGTTTGTCCTTGGGGAAAACCTGTAGCCCTGAAGAACAAGTAAGAGGTGGAGCATTCACACTGGCAATAGCAGCATGGATGCTATTCCATGGATGCTATGCCATGGATGACCTCCATCTCTTTCTTCCCACTCCAGAGCAGAACATGTTGCACGCTGTTGCCAAAACCACACATTGGTGCTTGCCAAACACTGGCCATGGGGTGGGAACACCACAGGAGGCAGGTCATCAGGACACAGCACTCTTCACACCTCACTGCCACTCCATCCAGGCTGTCACAGAGCAGGGGCTTTCAACTCCTCAGCACCACTCTGATGTGACAAGGCAGCAGGTCCACAGGCCACTGCAGCCCAGAGCTGGGTTTCTGGAGGTTCTACAGACAGACACCTTGGCTTTGCAGAGCTGAGCCCTCTGCTCTGGAGAAGAGTGGATGGAATGTTTCTGGGCCAACTGTGCCTTCACAGGCAGTGGAAAGGGCATCCTGAAATGGTCAAGGCCAGGGCACATAACCTGAAGACGTACCAAGATGTAGGACTTCATGCTGGTGTCTCTTGCTTCCTTTTCCTTGACTGTCAAATTCACGCAGGAATCCTGATCTCCCCTGGAACTAAATTCAGATTGACTGAAACCACCCAGTGGACACAACCAGTTCCCTGTCCTGAGGCTCCCAAACTCCAGGAAATATCCCCAGGCCATGGGCTGAGCATCTGGGGTGCAATGTCAGTACCTGCTCCACCTCTCCCAAGGCAGCAGGTCTGCACTGTGGTCTTGCAATGGTTGTCCCTGCTCACTTCAAATCTTTGTTTGGAGCTCCTTTTGTTCCTCAGAGCTGATAAAACCCAACTGAGGAAGATGGTGGGGGCTTCAGCAGCAGAGCAGATGCTGAGAAACCAGGACTACCTCCCAGCTCAGCCCAGCCAAAGTACAGCATGTGCCTCCTACACCTGCCTCTGGCACTGCAGGTCTTCTCCTGCACTGCCCAACCCTGATGGAGCCTTTTCACTGCACCACGAGCATCAGGAATGGACATCTTCAAAGCAGAACCTCAGAAGAGAAGGCAGGAGCAGAAAGCTGCTGTTATGGGCCATTCCTGAAAGGAAAAGCAACCATCTGTGTTCAGAGAACCTCTCAGCAGCTGGGGGAACACACAGGCACTGCCACGGTTTGAGACTGGTTGCCTCAATGCTCCCCAACACATACCCTGGGCCTTCTGCAGTCATTTCCCTTTGAATTAATGCTGCTTTTCAGATCTGACTGACAATGCTGATGTCTGTCTATTATACCAGGAGTCATTCCCAAAGCTCCTGCATCCTTTTCCAAAAGAGCCAAAGCAGCAAAGGGTTATTAACCAGGGAGACAGCAAGCACAGGGAGGGAACGCGCTGTTCTTTGACAGGAACTGTGCTAATGAACATTATAAAATTAAAGACCAGGAAAACCTCAATGACAACTTCAACCCTAGAAAAGCTGCCATTCAACCCCAAGGAAAACAGCCAAGAAAGAAGAAAATTCACAGTGGATTCCGAGTCCATATTCCATAACTTTCACCTCCAGCACCAGGCTGCTCCATTAAAGCAGAGTCTGGCATTAGGCCCATCACAGAGTTATCCCAAGGCTCTCTGCTAATTCTGGGTATGATTTCAGCCAGCCACCACCCAATCCTGATGGAAAGCAGGTGACAGCTGAACCAGGGCTTTGAAGCCACTAAGAGCACCATGCAGGCATGGATTCCCTGTCTTTTCTTTCAGCACATTTCTTGGAGTGGCCCTGGTGTCCTCCTCATGCCTCCTTGGAGCTGGTTAATCCACAGAGAGGAAGAGGAGCTGCCACACCATGGTGTTTGTGGCCTTGCAAGTGGCTTCCAGGTTTGCTTGAATGGTTTGCTTGAAGACTTGAGTGTTTTTCAGGCTTCGTCTCCTTGGCCACAGCAGGGACTGCTTTTACAGGAGCAAGTCCAACAAAACACTTCAGCATGTGGTGATCTCCCAGGTAAGAGCAGCCTGTGGAGATCAGTGCTCCAGAAAAACTTTCCTGGATATGATGGAGATGCCACCATCAAAGCCCTACCTGAGCGAGACCTCCCAGGGCTGCCTCTCCCCAGGAACAAACAGCAAACCTATATTGAGTATCAAACTATACTTTAGGTGTTTAAAAACAAGCACAACTCACTCTGCTCTACAAAATAACAAAAATCCTGAAAAAAACAGAGCATAAACTGTACCTTCACATATGCCTCACCAAGTGTCAACCTGGGGTGAGCAGAAGCAGCTGAGTCCAAAGAGAGTCACATTTTCTAGGGAACATTAATGCAGCCCTGGAGCTGGTGGTGACAGGTGAGCCCCGGGCTCTTGGCTGTGCTGGGCTCAGTGGGAGATGGGCTGGAGCCCCGTGGGACAGATGCTCTAAATTAGGAATGAAAACATTGCCCCCCCTGCT
Organism: Trochalopteron elliotii; assembly: GCA_024734555.1. Classification (NCBI taxonomy): domain Eukaryota; kingdom Metazoa; phylum Chordata; class Aves; order Passeriformes; family Leiothrichidae; genus Trochalopteron; species Trochalopteron elliotii. The sequence goes on from JANPWX010000423.1 coordinate 106,480, forward strand.
CAGCAGAACAGGGCACACTCAAAGTGAGCCCTTGTCTGGGACAGCCAGCAGGCAAAGCAAGGGGATAACAACAGCTCTGCCAGAGTCCAAAATATACCCGCAACTTGTTTTGATTTACTTTGTGCCGGGCTTTAAAATATGCTGAAAAATTTCCATCCAGCCTGGCTGTGGGGCTGCAGGAGGAGCCTGGGGTTTGTTTCCACATACAGTGATGCTGATCTGAATTTCTCCCCATGGGTAGTGAAACTCCCGGGGACGGCAGTGCTGAGAGGAGCAAGGGGACAAGGAGGCACCCAGTGTGCTCTGGCAGTGATTTCGAGTGGGGACTGCACAGTACCCACGCCGGTGGCTGTAGAGGGGAGTGATGCTCCTTCCCAGCACAGGGAAGCACCCCATGGACACATCAAGCTGAGTTAAACCACAGAGGGAGATCTGCTCCCCGAGTGCAGCAGCACAGCCCCTACCGGCGCTGGAACCTCTTGCTTGTGGCTCAAATCGACTCGGCTCCATTACAAACAAACCTGTGGGAGGGAGAGGCAAAGAAAGAATCCCTCGAGGAATCTGCTAGGCACTGGAGGAGCTAAAAATAACCACCACCAACAAATCAATCTAGAAACAGAAAGCTAAAATCTCTAATAATAGAGGGTTGCCAGGTGGAGGAGGGAGATGCCTGGCACCCTGAGCCCTGGCTCTGCCCACCAAGGATCCTGCAGAGAGTGGGGGCACAGGAGTGTGGGACTGAGGGGGCACTGCTGCCTCTGCCTCCAACAGACACCAGCTCCCATACAGGGAAGTGTGGCATTGTTTCCCTGTTTTTTCTCACCTTTGTGTTTTCAGATTGTCTCTCGAGATGGGTCAGCTGACTCCAGGGAACCAAGGTGCTTCAGCCAAACTCCCCAATCCCTCCTCCATTCCATTCCAAGTTTCAGAAATGGAGCCAAATCTTATGTCCTTTCCAGTTCTGGTCACCATCTTTCCCACACCCCTCTGGTAAGATCAGTCTGATCTTAGGACTCATCTCTGTATCTATGAGTGCTTGACTCTGCTATTTTCCCCCTCCTTGGCCCCTCCAAGGATTCATATCCCAATCCAGGCCTTCCATCCCTGAACATGTGCCATCACAGATAGAAACCTCAGAGCGCAGGTCACCATGATCTCACAACTGTAAAGTAACAGAAACACTCTTGGGAAGTGGACAAAAGGTTCTGGATGGCAACTCCAGATGTGAATGCAATGTGAAATTCAAATGTGAATTTTAGGACTTCACAGCACCAGAAGGATCTGGCCTGGATGTGATCAGTCAGCAGGGTGGAAGAGCCCTGGGTTTGTTCACCAGGCACACAAGAGAATTCCCAGCCTGCCGGAAGGTCCCAGCACATGGGCAGAGAGCTGCTCCTGTCCTCCACATCCCCAAGGCCAGCAGGGAAGGATTCATCCCAAGGGAGATTGGGAGAGAGCCCCCATGCTCGTGCCATCCCCACCTCCCTTGCTGCCGTCTCTAACAGGATGACACGTCCACAGCCAAGCAGAGATGTGCCACGGAGGGCTGCCCCCATCCATGGTCTGGGACAAGGCCCTCGGTCTGACCCCACCCCAGCCATGTCACAGCTCCCGCGGATCCGAAGGGCAGAGCTGGAGGGACATGAGGCAAGGACAGGCCACCCAGGAGCAGGGACAGGAGCCGGGGCGGAGGTAATTCGATGTCCTGCCCTTGCCTCCCCCAGGCCGGCTCAGCTCGGGTGACAGTGCTGCAGGAAAGGGGATGCTGCTGTCCTGACACGATACACGCTGCTAATCCCACGGCTTTATCTGTCACTTCCGCGGCGGCTGCGGGACCCAGCCCCATCCTGCCCGGCTCCAGGGGTGCTGCACGGCCCCCCCATCACCGAGCCCTGCCCTGCCCGCCTCCTGGCTGCCCGCTGCCCCAGCCCAGCGCCTCCTCACTCCTTCGCATAAAAACTGCAGGAGGGGAGAAAGGGTGTTGACAGGGTGTTTGTTAAATCAAATGAGCTGGGAATGAGTGGGAGCCTCATCAGGCAGTGCTCCCAACTCTCCTGCCACAAAGCACTTCCCTGGGCTGGGAGGGGAGAACAGGACCGGAGTGGGGCTGGGGACTTGCCCGTGGGGTTGATGCCGACACAGGACATCCCTGCGAGGCTGTAGTAGGTCTAGCACTGGGCAAGGAACTATGGAAGCACAGGAGCAAAGTTCCCAGTGGCCACCAGCCCCTGCCCTCCTGGGTGCCTCCCTGCCCCGCTGCTCCCTGCAGGGACCCCCACATCCCTCACATCCCCAACCTCCAGGGACCAGCAGCTCGCCCTGACATTCCCATCCAGCACCTCCTCTCTGGCTGTGAAGCAAGAGCCCTGGGCATGCCTGGAGGGATCTACCCAGGGACACAGACCCAACTCGGGGGTCCCCACGGCAGTGCCCACCCGGGCCAGTGCCAGCTCTCTGCCCAGGAGCCCCAGAGGCAGATAACCTGGACTGTGCAAGTGCTGGGGCACGCAGCTCGGCAACAGCAATTCCAGCTCTCCAGCTCAGGAATGTCCAAATAAATACAGAAATACATAAAAAGGCCATAAATAAGGTTGCCTGAGATGGCTGTTTGTCTCCCGCCTGGCCAGGACCCCCGCTCCCCTGCTGCTGTTTGCCTTGGCAGATGACAGCTGGGTAATTTGTTTCCATTGCAATGAAGTCCCAATTAACTGGAATAAACTTTTTACACTAAGTGTGTTTGTTTAACAAACTGGCTCTTTCAGAGCCTCACCGAGACCTGATTGATGCATTTGAGGGGAGTGGAAACACGCTGGGTGCTTGGACATTAAAGCTGCAGTGTCTGGGCAGGCTGGGGCTGAAAGGGCTCTCTCTGTGTTTGGGAAATCAAAACTGACACCTCTGATGTCTGTACTGGGACAGGGATTTCAGCGTGGCCTTTGTGTACAAATATTGACAGTTTCTCATTGGCTGTGGCTGACACCCCCTCGGGTGTCCCTGCGGGGCAGGAGATCCCCCAGGACCAGGCTCCACCTCTGCTGGGAGAAGGTGGGATCCATCACACCGCTGGGATGCACGTGCTCCCTCCTGGGGACAGCACTGGGGGCTCCAGCCAGCCAACAAAATCCCAAAGAAAGGGGACACAGGACACTCAATGAAGCAGAGCCAATGTCTGCAGAAGCAGCCATGCTCCTCCTCTCAGCCTTCAGAGATCAGCTTCATGGCTCATGAAGCCATTGATTTACAGCAGCAAAGCCAAGATGGTGAGAGACCAGTCTGAGATGGCTAGAAACTGGCTGGGAGTCTGAGTCTGGTTTCTGGTTCACACCAGAGTTTTCAGCAACACACTCCAGTGGAGGGGAGGTGAGAGAACAGAGAAACCTGATAAAAGCCCAGAAGCAGAACCATTCCTCATCCTCAGAACCATTCCATTGGGATGGAAATGGCAAAGCCAAGTGGACAAATTGCAGAATAGGAATCTGGCACAACTGGGACCCAAGGCAGGCAGTGAAGATGCTGTTCAGGCAGAGGGAATGCTTGGACACATCTGGAGACAGCAGCTCTTGTGCTGTTGCCTTCTTTGGGAATGTGGCTACTGGGAGCACCTCAGGACAAGCAAAACTAAGCCCCCACATTTGCCAGGTGGTGGCCTAGGATGCAGAGGAACACCGTGGGGAAAAGATGACCCAACCACCCCTGGCAGTGGTGCCAAAGTCAGGCACCAAGAACCACTGCTGGCTCTGGTGGGATGTCCCACGAGGAGGGAAAAGCCACAGCACAGCTCCACGGCAGAGCCCACGCCAGGACCAGCCCCACACTGGAGCTGTGTTCCAGCTGCCTGGTGAGACACTGCATGAATAATAAGCACTTCTGGAAAACAAAGCACTGCCGACATCTGAGGGGACAATGAGTGCAGCTGAACTTTCTCCCCCTGGGTGCTTTTTCCTTCCTACCTCAAACTGCAAAGGAAAACCTACAACAGACCCTGCTTGAGAACTGTAAGCTTCAGATATGTTCTTGAAGCATTCACTGGAAAGGCTTTTCTATTTCAAATCTAAAAATAGGAATTTGCAGGTCCTAGAGTTCCTTTCATCTGCTTCTCCAGCCCATTTCCTCAAAGCACCACACACATTTCCATTTACTGTAGGACAAGGTGGTGTTTTCCTGTGATTGGGGGTTGAGCTGATCTCCCACAATCCCTCAGTAAAATGCTCCAAAGTCTGCCTGAAGTCAGCCTGCCCAGGCTGTCCACAGCTTGATTCAGTCAAGTCTTTAATTTAGGTGTAAATACCATTATTTGTTGTTCCAGACCCTGGCACAGGTTGCCCAGAGCAGCTGTGGCTGCCCCTGGATCCCTGGAAGTGTCCAAGGCCAGGTTGGACAGGGCTTGGAGCAACCTGGGATAGTGGAAGGTGTCTCTGCCAATGGCAGGGGGTGGAACAAGATGAGATTTAAGGCCCCTTCCAACCCAAACCATTCTGAGATTCCATGATTCTTCAGTGATTATTATCAGCTCATCCTACATTCAGGATGTGTTGAAGCTACCAGTGGCAGCACTGATGGCAGAGCTCTGCACTGTGCCCAGGCTCCCTGTGCAATCCATGGGGAGGTAAGAATTCATTTCCCTACAAATTAGACAGGATGCTGTCTAATTTAATTAGAAAGGTGATGCCCTTTCACATGATGTCCTAAGCCTGAAGAGACAAATAAGAACTCTCACTCTCATCCCTTCCCACTGTACAGCCAGTGTACTGCCCTCAATCTTGTGTCTGTCAGTGCCAGAAACATGTAGGAAAGCCGAAATCCTTGGATCACCCTCCATACACACAGCTTTGTCAGACTGCAGGAAAGACAGCACATTTCCTCCTTTAACACCCTTAGTCACACTTTTCCCTGAGCAAATTAGCACTATCTCCATGTCTCCCTGCAGTCTGCCAAGCACAGCCCAATCCTGCCTGATTATCCCTCCCAGAGAAAGAGCCAGAGGAGCTCCAGGAGATGCAGCTGATTGCTCACAGAACCTGGGGCTGCCCCATGCCTGGAAGTGTTCCAAGAATGAGGCTTGGAGGTACCTGGGACAGAGGAAGGTGTCCCTGCCCATGGCAGAAGGGTAGAACTAGATGATCCTTAAGGTCCCTTCCAACCCAAACTCTTGTGTGCTTCTCCAGTGCTGTGGCCCAGATGTCAGCCTGAGAAAATACCACAATGGCATTTGAATAAAAACCCAGATTAATCCATGGCTGTTCCAAGAAACTGTATCAGAGCCCTGCTCATGCTGTGCTGAGGGACAAAGCCCTTGAGATGATGTGAGGCAGCAAGGTGGAGAACAGAGAATGAGGAGTGGGGAATTTTCCCTCACAAGCAGAAACTGAAGGCACTCAGCACTCCTGGAACTGCTGCACGTGATCAGCAGTGCCTGTGTGGGAGGGTGGCAGGGAGTGAAGAGGAGGGCACTGCACACTTACAATACACACCATTATATGTTTTTCTTTGGAATTACAGATCTTTTAGCAGTTGGTGCTTGAATAAAAACATATTTACCTTCTCTCCAAGGACTAAGACAAGGCACAGCACATCATACCTAAGCCAGCTGCAGGAGCTCAGCCTTAAATGCATGTTCCCAATTGATAAGAAATAATGTGTTAGCATGCTGGGAGACTCACAGAGCCAGCAGTAAAATCATGGAATCATGGGAGGGTTTGGTTTCCATCTACTTCCAACCTCCTGCCATAGTGAGCAGAATAAAGTGGTGAATACAAACAAAATATTACAATATACAGGAAAATTATTAAGGAAACTAAAGAAGGGGGAAATGCATGTCTGGACATGGAAAATCTGCTATTGGGAGCCAAACAAAGGCTAGCAATAGGTCTGGTTTTAAGGAGCACTGGGGCTACTTTAAAGCAGAGTCTATAGGACTGCTCAAATGATGCAGAAAAGAAAAACATAGTCCGTATTTTTTCTGTGTTTGGGAAAAAAAAACGTGAGTAAACTAATTCCTAGGAGAGATGAAGTTCTCCTAAATCATTAGCATCCAAGTATATCGAATATGGCCAAATAGCACCAAGCAGCCAGCATAGCCAACACCTACCTAAAAGCTGGGGATTTTGGGTTTGGTTTTTTACTTGAGATTCAGGTTGTTAAAAGTTTTTGGCTCTTTAAAAGCTTTGAGCTGTGTTGCAAGAAAAAAGCGGAGTCTCCAAGGCCTTGTTTTCAGGTTTCTGGTGTTGTTTATTATTTGATATCTCAGAATTCTCTCTGCACCCAGCCCAGGTCCGGACAGGGCTGGGACACGAGGCCACTGCCCGCCCATGGGGCCTTGCTTTGCTCTTACACAGATAACCACGTGTCCATTATTTAGTATTTCTAGTACCTATACTAGAAAGGTTATTTCTACCTTGACCCAATCCCTTTTTACTATTTTGTGTCATCACCACCTCAGAAGATGGAGGACGAGGAAGAAGGAGAGGAACCTAGGGCAACACCCTAAATCCTCCATTTTGTCCTCCATTTACCTCTGTGCTAAGAATCCTAAAACGACAAAATTTTTCCCTCTGCATTGTGCTAAGCTACTATTTTCACACCTTTGAGGTTTGTAATTCCTCTCTCAGTGTTGGAAGCCTCTCCCATGGACTAAAATCAAACCTGGTGCCTTCCTGGGCTGTGTGCCAAGGTCTCCAACCCCCCTGGACTGACTTCACACCCCCTGTCCAGTGTTCAAACTCCCTTCCTCGGCTCCCAGCTCATCCAAAGGGATGCCCTGGACTCCAACATGGGAGAGGTTTTTGGGCTCTGCTGCTTGTTTTGAGCAAAGTTCAGGCTGCCACAGGCAGATGGAAATGGCTCCTTTCCCCCAGCATTCCCACCCAGCAGTAAGGGTGACCTAGTTAACAACCAAATGGTCAGCCTGATCTAGGACCCAGAAGGCAGGGCTCATCTGGAATTAAATTAAGAAATAATTAAAGGATGTAAGTTCTAATTAAAGTCAGTCGGTGTGTCTTGGTGGAAGAGATCTTGTCAAATGAGCCTGATGTCATTCTGTAATGAACACTCACTGGCAGGAAAAGGCCCTGTGCACATCCCAGCTGCACAGGCAGGGCTCTCAGTGCTCCCTGACGTGCTGATTTCAGAAGATGGGGCTGTGCAGCCCAAATCAAGCACTTTAAATAGATTTAGGGCTGGCTGACAGGTCTCACACAGGAGGTGTCAGTGGGGAATCGTTAGGGAGGCTCCATGGGGAAGACACCAGTCGATATTTCCATCGATGATCACGATGGAAATACAAAATCCTCACTCAAAAAATTAGTGGATGACAGGAAGATTGATGTAATGGTAAATATTGATGAGGAGAGAGGGAAATGTGGGCTGCCTGGTAGTGCTGAGCCCATTCAAACACTGTACATCATAATGCAGCCCAGCACAGGATAACACAGCTCCAGAGAGGGATTTCAGGCTGTATTTTTGAACAGGGACTGGATCCTAGACAAGAGGGAGCCTCCAGAAAGGGTCAGGGGTCACCACGGGTGAGCAGCCCAGCACAAGGCTCTAATGTGATGCTGTGATGAAAAAAGCTGATGCAGTTCTTGGGGGAGAGCAGGAGAGGTGCACATACTGCACTGCTGGGACTGCCACTGCCACTCCTGCAATTAAGGTGTCCACGTTTAAAGGGGACACTAAAACAGCAGAGCCTGGAGGGATGAGTCATAAAATTGATCTGATGGCTGGAGAAAATACCATGCTGCAAAAGATTTGAGCTCTATTGAATTTATTGATAAAAATCTGCCACCCACCAAAAACCAGAGTGGTGCCAACTGGTTCTATCAGTGAGATGTGCCAGGAGACAGGGACTGGGAAGGGGAGCCTGGCAAATTCTGGTGAGTTTTGGGTCAGGATTAAATACATCTCAGGGATGCTCAGAGAATTAGAAAACTCTCAGAAGGCAACTGAAACCTCTCCAGAAGCTTGTGGGCAATTCATATCTCTGCTGCATACAGGAGGCCAAAGGAGTGATCTAATAGACATAAATCCCACCCAAAGATCCCAGCACACAACTGGAGCTCCAGGGCTGACTCCTGCCATGCACTGGATGAAGGATCAGGAGGAGTGTTTAATGGCTTTAAACTGACAGAGACCACATTTGGAGTAAATGTTAGGAAGAAATTGTTCTCTGTGAGAGTGGTGAGACCCTGGCACAGGGTGCCCAGAGAAGCTGTGGCTGCCCCATTCCTGGAAATGTCCAAGGCCAGGCTGGACAGGGCTTGGAGCAACCTGGGATAGTGGAAACTGTCCCTGTCCATGGCAGGGAGTGGGACTGGATGAGTTTTCAAGTTCCTTCCAACTCAAACCATTCTCAGATCCTATGAGATAGTCCTGGCCTTGGAGCAATGAGGAGCTGGGGTGACATCGAGCTCCTCAAAGCAGAATTTCTGAGCTACAAGTCCAGCTGCCTCTGAGGAATCCCCATCAAGAGTTGTGCCAGAAGCAAAGCATGAGAGAAAGGATCCCTCTGTCTTGGAGAAAGCCCAGCAGGGACTGCTGGCTGAGCAGCTCAGGAAACACCTCTCCCCACTTCTCCCCTTTGTACCCGGCTGTCTTTGGGAGCGATGGCTGCTGTGGGTGGGAGCAGTACCTCCCATGGCTAAAGCATCTCTGTGTTGACTCATTGCAGCAAACATTTTGCTCTCTTGCTTAGGGGAGAATACAGGCTTGGTTATTTGTTAAAAAATGCCCATCTTCCTACGCTCAATTCCCTTTCCATGATTAATGCCAGGCACCACAATCGTGGCAGGGCTGCAGCTGGTGCTTAGGTGGCTCCTGTGCCAGCCCCAGTGCTGAGCTGGCAGCATCATCCTCCCAGCACCAGAGAGGAAGGCAGCCCCGGGCTCAGAGCAGCAGGGCAGGCAGATGCCATCCCAATGTCCCCACCAGTGGCCTGGGGAGCTCCTCCATGCCCACTCTGCTCTCCCCTTCTGGAAAAAGCAGCAAGGAGAGGGACCCCATGGTGAGCAAGAAGTCTTGTGCTGCCCAGAGGCACTGCAGGGGGACTTTCCCCTGGCTGAGCCCCAGTCCCTGCTGGCATTTCATGGGGACAGAATCCCCTCAGTGCTGTGGGGAAGTGCACAGTGCAGGGGAACACACACCCTTCAGCTGGGACAACAGGAAGCACAACAGACTTCGACTCCTTCTGTGGCAGTGCTGGAGACAGGGAATCAGGCCCAGGCAGGTTTTTAATTGGAATGGAATTGAAATTACAGGGGAACAAAATCCAATCCTGCTTTGGGGTAAAGAAAGGGGCTGGGGGATCAGGATAAAAAGCCCTGCAAGTTTCTGGCAACTGGCACAGTAAGAGCCTACACTGCAACCTCACTTTAACACATTAAAAGCTGCAGAGAAACAACGAAACCCAAAACTTTATTTTATACCAGGTACAGGAGGGCCATTCCCAGGGAAGAGCAGGCACAGGGCCTGGGGTTGGTGCAGTTGTCCCGTGTCCTGTGCACCCATTGCAGGGTGAAATGAGTTCAGCCAGCCCCAACAACTCCTCCTGCTGATCCAGAATAGTTTGGGTTGGAATGGACCTTAGACCCCATCTCATTCCAATCCCCTGGACAGGGACACCTCCCACTATCCCAGGTTGCTCTGAGCCCTGTCCAGCCTGGCCTTGGACACTTCCAGGGATCCAGAGACAGCCAAAGGTTCTCTGGGCACCCTGTGCCAGGGCCTGCCCCCCTCACAGCAAAGAATTTCTCCCCAATACTGGATCGAAATCTCTTATATTTTACATTAAAACCATCCCCCTTTATACTACCACTGTCTGTCCATGTAAAAAAGGTCACTCACCCTCTCTTTAATAAGCTCCTTTAAATACTGGAAGGCTGAAATGAGGTGCCACTGAAGCCTTCTCTTCTCTAGGCTGAACACTCCCAGCTCTCCCAGCCTGTCTCCAGAGCAGGGGGCCCAGCCCTGGAAGCATCTTTGTGTCCTCCTCAGGAGCCATTCTGTGTGCAGAGCATCCCAGCATGATCCTCCAGGCCCAGTGGGCACAGAAGCCCAGGCAGGGCACTCACCCAAGGAGCAATAAAAAAGAAAATGACTAAGAGCAGTGTTCATCCAGGCTTCAGCAGAACCATGGCCTTCAGCAGGACCTCCCAGGCACAGAATGCAGGGCTGCCCTCCCAGGCTGCTGTGGGGAGGGGACAGGAGCAGGACAGCCAGGCCTTTCGCAGGGGGCCCTGCTCTCATCCCAGGTACAAATGGGTACCAGTTTCCAGCTTCCCAAGCAAACAGCAATGTTAGCCTGGGCAGGGAGCCCAGAGGCCACAGTGCAAACCAGTGGGGTGATGGCTCCTCCACGCCTGAGCTCCTGTTGGATCCCTGCCAGCCCTGCTCCTCCTCGGGGCCCAGTCCCATTCCCCCCATTGCCCAGAGAAACAGCCTGGCCCTGGCTGTTCCAAACTGGCAGCAGATCAGCTGAACTCCTGCACCACTGCAAAGGTCCAGAACAAGCTTCTCCCATGAGATAGCCCTCAGTTCATTTCCACTTCTGCTAGTCCCCAGCTCCCTGCTGCTTCCCCCTGCTCATTTCCTGCCTCTCCTAACTCCCTGCTCCCAGGCTGCCCAGGGTCAGCTCTGCTCTCCATTCCCAGACTGGCATTTGCTGAATGACTACATTTCTCCAAAATGCCTTTCCAGGATTCCTTTCCTCTCTCTGCACTCCAAAGTATAAAGTCCCTCCACCTGCCTGGAGCTCAGACTGAATCCACTGGCCAAACTCCAGGGGAAATATTTTATAAGTTTGCTGTACAGTTTCAATGGCACAGCCTCACTGCCAGGACACCCCAACCAGAATCAGAATCTTCTTTAATTATGTTATGTGTAAAGGAGATCATTCCTCGACTCTCCAGGTATCTGCCTTGGCCAGGATTTGGGGTAGGAAGTGAGGAGACCATGTTCATGATCCCTTCTGGAGGGCTACACTCCCCTTCAGCTTCCAACCTGCACCTGCCTAAAGAGCACCCACCCCACAGACCCAAACACTTCTCTTCCACCCTCCAGAGCTCTCTCAGAGATGTTGGTGATGGTGCTTCATCCTTTCCTACAACCAAAGCCGTGAGCATTCTCCAGACTTGTGCAGGTGGTTTTGGGACAGTTTCTTGCATCGAGTATCCCAATGAGTATCCTTTACAGAGAGGTGGTCTTGGCGTTGCTTCTCCTACCTCACAGCTCCCTGGTGTCACTGGCACCATCTCTTCCTCCCCACTTCCCATGTGTGTCCTCCTCCCTCTGCTCAGCACTTGGAACCTGAGCTCCCAGCTGAACAACTCTCAGCCACCACAGAAGAAGTCGAACACAGCCTATATGTGTGTGATTATCATCATTACTACAGCAATAATGTCTGAGGGAAGGAGGTACTGAAATGAAAACCTGGCTTAGGAACACATTGCGCTTATTATGATGGTCCTTAATGCTTGCAAAATGTAAATACTGATTTCTAGAGCCTTAAAACCACCAACGTTTTACAAGATAATGATTCAGCAAGGAAACACTTTCATCTAAGTGCTAGCATGGCAAGATTGGAGTCTGGGAGATTAAATGTTCTGCTGTAAGGGCCAGGTGACAAAGAATTAGCTGCAGAGACAGCTCCGTGTAATGACTTTGAGGCAAAACAAACAGGAGCTGCTGCTTTCTGGGAGGTGGTTTCAAAGGTTCCTTGCGTGTTTGCACATCTGAGGCTGGAGGACAGAGGGCGGGGGCAGCCTTCAATGGGAGATGGAGACAGAGCCACCAGGTGCCTGCCTGAAAGGGCAGCGGGATCCTGCTGCTGCAGGACGGGCTCCGAGACGGCCGAGAGAGCCGGGCTCTCCTGCACGGCCACACCCTCCCCAGGGACGGCAGGAGCGGATCAATGGAGAGCAGTTTGTGTCACTACAGCTGTGTCTGTCCTGACACCTCAGAGTGCCTAACAGATATTCCCTGCTCCCAAGTGACAGCTCCCTGACAGCTGAGCATCGCCCTCGGCACCGGAGGCGGCGGGGGGGATGAGGGCAGCTCCCACCGCAAAGCAGTGACACTCTGTTGAGCCCAGGGATTTCAGCCTGCATTTGCTAGGGAGTTTATGAGTGTCGTTACTACCAACATTTCTTTCTGCTTTAAAGAAAATGAGTTCCTGACACTGAAGAGCAAATATGTGCCAGGGGTAATTAGCAAACACACCGGACAACTTCAGTTCCTGTCAAGATGCTTCCAGCCAGCCCTGCCAGGAGAGTTATTACCTCCTGTCTCAGAAAAGCCTATTCCTGTCTCTGAGGATGGTGTCCTTGCCCCTGGGTCCTCAGCCAGCGGTTCTTTGCTGCCTTAACTGAGAAGTCAGGGCCCTGTGTTAGAAATGTGGAAGGACCTCTGGAAGCCTGGATATTCTGACAGCATTCCAGCTGTATCAGCACCTTCCAGAAGTGGGGTGACAAAGGAGTAAGCAGCTCAGGGGCTGGACTGATACCACCCCGTGTTTCTTCCCCAGTCCCTACAAACTCTGGTCAGATCCCAGAGAGAGCAGAGCTGCAGCCAGGTCAGGATAAACCATTCTGATGTCTGAACACACTGTTTTGGAAACACAGGAAGGCACATGTACCTGTTCATGTGGGACAGCTGGAGCAGTCAGTGCAGGTGAGGATACCTGTGCAGATGTTCACTAACAGCTGGACTTGTGACCATTTCCAATGGGCCAGGTTCCTCTCTCAGATATTTCAGCTACAGGAGCTCTTTATGTGCCTGTGCTGGTCCTTCCTTGGCTGGTCTCTAGCCCTTTCAGTTCTCAGTTGATGTAACTTTTCTTAAGATTAATGCTTCAGTGTTCTCGGCTCAGGCTGCATCCTTCCATTTAACATGGGACGAGGGAACATTACCTCCCAGACTAAAAACCAGGAGACCCAGCTCCTGACATGGCAGCTCTTGCAGGAATATCCATAAGCAGCACCACTGAAGCCCTTGCAAGCAGGAGGGCATCCCCCAGAGCAGGCAGCAGCAGCGTTTCAGCTCCAGTAGCTCCATTTTGGGCACCTCTGATATCCTACAGCTGAGATCCACCTTCACTACACCCCTCTGGGTGCTTTCCGTCGCATCCTGGGGCAACCCAGGGAGAGATCTGCACCTCCAAACCTCATGGATGGACTGGGAGGAGGGGAAGGGCCATCAGAGCCTGATGGGTGGACACATATCCATGCCCTTGATCAGCACTGGGATATTCCAGGAGCTTAGGAAACACCTGCCTGCTGGCTGAGACAGACTGATGGGAACTGTGGGGTGAGGACAGCATTTCCATTTCTGAAGGGAAGAGGCAACAAAGGAAGGAAAGGAGTCACTCTGGGAGACACAAGGAAATTCAGCAGGTGGAATATATGATGTCCATTGAGGAGGAGGGCACCTGATTAGACAAAGCTGAACATGGCAGGAACAGAGCAGGAGTCACTCCCAGGACAAAGAGTGACAAAACTCACTGGTGAGATTTCTGCCATGTGTGTCTCCTTTTTCTGCTTTCAGGACCAACACCTGCTGTGGGAGAGCCCCAAAGCCTGACACAAGAGCAGGGTGGCTCCAACCCTGCTCCCACAGCTCAGGGCTTGGTGGCAGGTGAGCCAATGCCAAATGCCTCAGAAGCCAGGAAAAAAAAAGCAGAAGCAGAGTCAAGTTTGCTCTGGCACATGAGAGCTGCAGGACCAGCTACACACTGCCAGACGTCTCTCAGCTCACCAGACTCATTGCACAGATGTGTCCAGGAACCACCACAGCTGGTCTCAGCTCTGGGAACCAGCTGCTTCCCATGCTCTGGCTGCTTGCCACTGCCTTGCCCAGGGCTCGGGGAACTGTGAATCTGGGCTGTGGAGCTGCTGCAGAAGAGCTGAGCTGTCTCAAGTCCTTGGCAAGGCCACCCAACCTCTGGCATTTTCCAGCAACCTTTCTCTGCTGAGGAAGGACAGCTCCAGCCCTGCCAGAAACTGAAGGGCTCCATAGAGAGCACCTGGTGCAGCCTTGCAGACGGGGTCCAACAGACAGTGTGGCATCAGCTGGTGCATCAAAAAGCCAGATGGGATGAGGCCAGTGGTACCAGGCCACACCACAACCACAGACTGAGGAGTGTAAATGGGCTGGACATTAATCAAAGTGTTATGACCAGCCAAGTCACAGCTGCTGGGCCAAACCATGGAGGTCCCACGGCCTTGTGGCACAGAGAAACAAACACCCATAAAACATCCTGTATCTACAGGTGCCCCCCACTCCAACCCATCAGCTCCTCACCTTCAGCGAGATGGGAAGCCCATGTTCTTCCATTCAAGGTAGAGAAACATTCCTCATTTCTCAGAGGAGATGAGGTATAAATGCAGCATCACTAATTGTTGCTACCAACCGCCAAAACCACAGGAAACAGGAAATCTGAACACTAGAGCTCTTTACAGATTTCCTCCAAATCTCCTACTTCAAGCCTCCCTAAAGCTTCAGCTGGAACAGAGACATGGGAGGTGCTTCAATCTGTTCTAAACCTGCTTTGTCAAAACAGGCTCCTCACAAACACAGGACTACATATATTTCAGGAGCACTGAAATCTTGGACAGCTGTTGGGAAAGGTCACAAAAACACAGCCACGAGCTCTTTACCAAATGTGTGTCCATGTTGTTGTGGCATCCACAATGACTCCATAACCTCCTGTGATATTCCTCTGATCTCTGAGAAAGCCATGCAGGATTAAACAGATATTCTGTATTTCCAGAAGTCTTTATCTGCCTGAGGTCTTGGAAGGCTGATGAGCCACACTGTCTTGATTTGAGGCAGAGGAGCTCCCTCAAATCAGACTTTCAGTATGGATCTAGAAACCAGCACCAAGTTTTAAAACTCTTGGTGGCACAAGGAGGAATCAGCAGATAACTGAAGAACAGACACACACCCTACACTTGCTCTCCCACCAGAGACAGTGGAGCAGGCACATCCATACAGCACTGCCTGACACAGCCTGTCACCCCTGGACATGCTCCCTCTGAGGCCAAGCCTAACTCAGAGCAAGGATGCTGCCACGCTGCTGGCACTTCTGGGATGTAGCACTGCAGGAATTCTTGGGAAAGCAGTGAAGAGTGAGCAAGAGCAGGAGGACAGTGAGCTTTGAAGGAGAAATATCCTCAACCCAATTCCTTCTGAATTTTCCTAAGCCATGCTCCCCTGACAATCCTGCTCATCAGAGCACTGTCCCACAACTTTGAATCCACCTATATTTTGGTTGGGTTTTTTTTTCTTGGGTTTTTTGGGGTGTTTTGTGTTTGTTTTTTGTTGGGGTTTTTTTTTTTTTTTGGTTTTTTTTTTTTTGTTTTTTTTTTTTTTTCCAGAAGAAAGGTGATAACCTGAAGATCTTCACCTTCCCAAGAAGAGCAGGAGCAACACAAGGTCCCACAGGTGACGTGCTCAGCAGCACAACACATAATTCAGTGCCAGGGCAGAACCCAACCTCTCAGCAGGGCTTTTAACAGAGTTTGCCATTATCCAAATGATGATGGGAACAAACCTGTCCTTCCAGCAAGCACAACCTTCTTACCTGGAAGGTGCCATGCTGTGGTGAGATTCTGTTACCTAATCCACACACCAAGTAACAACTGCTTGTGTTGGTGGAGTGGTTTGCAGTAAGTTTCTCATGTCCATAGCTCTAACAAACCCCCTTGCCCTGCTCTCCCCCTGCAGCTGACAGTGCTGTAGGGAGCACAGCGGGTGGAAGCTCCAGCGTCACCGCGCAGCCGTGGGAGACGCACTCCGAGATCAGTCCGTGCTGACACACAACCAAACCCTTCCATTCTCAACAGCAGCTCGGCTGTACAAACCAGGAGCAGAGGAAGCCAGAGGTGGAAAAGGTCACCCGTGCACCGCCCCCCCTCCCAGCTCTGCTCCCCAGGCTCAGTCAAGCTGTCATGGTTCCTTCTGACCTGATGGAAGGATTTGCATATGCCCTGAAGCCAGCATGACTGACAGCCCTTCCACTGTTATCCTCACTTGTGTAATTGCAGCATCTATTCTTGTACACTGAAATGTCTAATCTTAGCAAGCCATGGAGCTGCTGGGTAATATGGACCAGCCAGGAATTTCCATGCAATTACTCACCACTGTTACTGGCACTTACTTTGGCTGGTAAAAGTCCTTCTTGTCCGCCGACCCCAGGCTCTGCAAGACACAAAAGAGAGATGTATTTATTTTTTTAATCCTTTGCCAAGCACGTATCACTGATGAGGATGTGTGGGGAAGCACTGAAAGGCACGTGTCTGTTATTTTTCTGCCCGATGGGTCTTAGTGTGCTGTGCTGGACAGCTTGGACCTCCAGCCACAGGCAGAGCCCACAGCAGCCAAAGATGTAAAACTATAGAGTTAAACTAGAGGTGAGAGGATGCATGAGATCTGAACTCAATGTACCCAGGCATGTCTGTGTCTCCTGCAGAAGTGTGGCACCTTGTGTCAGGAGGAGACTCAAGTCCTTTCAAGTCTGCCCATCTGGAAAGAGGACAAAGTGCAGGGTTTGGTGGAGGGGTTGAGCCACCACCACTGCAAAGACCCTCTGGCAGGTAAGGGGCTGAGCCCCAGCCCCACAGTTCCTGCCAGGAGCAGGACAACAAAATTCTTCTTCCAGGAAAACCACATGAGGCCCCAGGCACACGCAAAACTGGGAAGCGGCTGCTTCCAGTGAGCGACTGATGCTCGCTCAAGTTCCCATCCCTCCAACTCCACCCCCAGCACGATGGAGTAGAAGTCTGAGAGCACCACAGATGGGCTGTGCCATGGTTCCCTGGGAGACCCCAGTGAGGCCAGGCCTCCCCTGGGGGTGAAGGGCACTGCATAGATCCCACCTGGGGTGCATGGCACACACAGAGAGCATGTGTGCAGCTCCTCAGGCTGTGAGGATTGGGCTGTGTACCCCACACGCATCCCAGTCTCTCTCCAACACACCTTGCTGGCCCCCAGCCCAGTTCTGAGGCCCCAGTTCATGGCATGAGCTCCCTGAGCACAGAATGGTGCCAGCAGGAAGGGACGTGCCATGAGTGGGATGTTCATGGCAGGCGGCACTGGGACAGACAGACACAGACCCACCAGACCTGGGTGCCACCAAAGCTGTTGCACTGCGACAGCCCTCTCCACTTCCTCCTCTTCCTCTGCCTCCTCTTCATCCTCCTCCTCCTCCCCCTCCTCATTCTCCTTCTCCTCCTCCTCATTCTTCTCCTCCTCCTCCTCTTTCTCCTCCTCCTCCTCCTCATTCTTCTCCTCCTCCTCCTCCTCCTCCTTCTCCTTCTCCTTCTCCTTCTCCTCTTTAGACCAATAGA
>JANPWX010000423.1:124191-147902 GCA_024734555.1 Trochalopteron elliotii
TCTCCTTCTCCTTCTCCTTCTCCTTCTCCTTCTCCTTCTCCTTCTCCTGGGGATGATCCTTGTCTGTGTACCTTGTGGGGTGGGGGGCAGTGAGCAGCAGCACGGGGTGGCCCCAGCACCGTCCCTGTCCCCGCGTGTCGGTGCAGGCTGGCGGGAGCCTCTCGGGCTCGGGGCTGTTGTAGTTTTGTTCTGTGGTTGCCTGGCAATGGCAAACTCCAACTCAAAACAGCGGGAGCAGCGGGGCCGAATGCTAATCAGCCCTGCAAGAGCAATCCCAAAGCTTCCCCTTGCCAGCCAAACCCAAAGAGAGCTCCCACCAAAGCCGGCAGGGAGAGGAGACCCCAGCTTGTAAGCAGACAGGGATCCACTGTCACCAAAACATAACCAAAAGGGAGCTCTGGCCAAGCCAGTAAGATAAGGGTGTGGTTCTGTGGTGGGTGACCCTCTCCATGGCATGGAGACTGTGGCTGGTCACCAGCACAGTGGGGAGGCTGCAGCCACCCCACAGCACAGGGTACGTCAGTCTGCATGTGTGACATCCTTGTGCTCAGCCCAGGGCACACAGAGGTCTGGGGGTAGAGCTGGGAGCACACGAGAAGCAGCTTCCCTTTGGGGTGAGAAGCTCATTGTGAATGCCTGGGGCTGTTAAGGGAGGTTTAGGTTGGATCTCAGGAAAAGATTCTTCCCCCAGAGGATGCTGTGGTCCTGACCAGGATCCCCAGGGAATGATCAGTGCCCCAAGGCTGTCAGAGCTCCAGGAGTGTTTGAAAAAATGCTCCAGACACAGGGTGGGATTGTTGGGGTGTCTTTGCAAGGCAGGAGTTGGACTGGATGGACCTGTGGATCCCTTCCAGCTGAGGAGATTTTGTGATTCTGTGATTCTGTGATTCTAGGATGTCACCTGCCCTGGTGGTGACTGTCACCGTGCAAGAGCTCTGAGCAGCCCCGGTGGGTGGAGATGGGGACAGTCCCAAGAAGCTGCAGCAAAACCCCAGAAATCAATGGCCAGACACCAAATTGGGCTGATCCAACACTGGTACAACCTGCCCAGATAGGGGATGGAGTCTCCATCCTTGGAGACATCCAAGACCCACTGGATATGGTTGTGGATGTCCAGGATCATCCAGGGTAGGTGATTCTGCACTGGGCAGGGGATTGGGCTGAGAGATCTCCAGGAGATCCCCAGATCTCCCAAACCACTCCATGCATTCCTGAGGTAGCAGAAAAATGAGCACAGCAGTAACTGCTCAGGGTGAGTGATGGGGCCTGAGCAATGGGAGCTGTCCTGCAAGCCCACAGCACATCCAGGAACAGCTCCACTCCTTCCAGCACAGCATTCCCATGTGATATTTCCTTACTTCCTTAAACTTGCATCCAAAACCCAAAGTGGTACTTCCCAAACTATGGACTGGTTTCAAAAAAGTACATGAGCCACAACAAATCCAGTTCCTTCTGCTCTCTGTGCTAGTGGGGATCACGGAGAACTGCTGATATTTAAGGAGAAATCACCCACAAACAGTGTTCTCAATGCTATTGAAGCAACATCTGGAAAACCTCACACAGCCAGATGTCCCACCCAGCCACAGCTGAGATCCATGGGAAAAGCTCCCATCAACACCATAGCCAGTGGAAAACTAAGATTTTAGATTTCTGGGATAAAACAATGAGGAACAAACTTTGCAGAGAGATAAAAAAAACCCCAACAATAAACTGGGCAGTGATTACAGCAATGATGAGCCATAATTACTAATTTTAAAGCTCATGAAGAAAATAGAAAATAAGGAGGAAAAGCAGAATTTCAGCAACATGTCCAAGGAATTGGGCCTGGAGCAAGATCAGGAGCTTTGAATCAGCTGTTGGCTGTACCACCACCCCAAAGTCTGGCCTTGAGCTATTTCTTCCCACTTTGTGCCTCAGTTTCCCCACATTGCCCGTGCACAGCCCTTTGCCTCCTTACTCTCTTTCCAGAAGAGAACAGGACCATGCCCAGCAGGCAGATAGAGTTGCACAGATCAATCCCACCATGCTGCATTTCTTTCTCCTAAGCAAGCACAAAACCAAGGTGGCCATGGATCCAGAGGGCTCTGGGAGAGTGTCCAGGAAAGCACAATAATCACCAGTGAATGGAGCAGAGTTTGCTGGAGGCCTTTCCAAGGGAAAGGACACGACAACATCCTGGTAGGAACTGGAGTACCGAGAGAGCTCAGAGCCCAGCCTGGGAAGATCCTCCTCATCAGGGGGTCAGTGATGGCTTGAAGAGGTGAATGAGAGGTAGTGCAGGGAGTGTCACACACAAAGGGACAACAGCGGCAGCACCGGGACAGTGCCACCAGTGCCACCTCGGTCCCACTGGGTATGGCAGTCTCGGCCACATCCACAGGAAGGGAAGGGAAGGGAAAAGTGGCCAAGGGAAGGGTGGGATGTAAGGAAGCAGGGTCAGGCAAAGGGAACACGCATCCTGTGTCTTAGGAAAAATGTCCTGTCACTGGGCTTGAACAGAGTTTCAACACCTCCAAGTGGGAGGGATACAGCAGGTTTTACAGCACTCACTAACCAAACCAGTGTAGAGGGGACAGGTCCTGCCCTTACTGGGAGCTGGGCCTGGCTTTTCTTTTCCTGCCTGTGCCTGAAGCCTGGGAACTGAAAGAGGCAGAGGAGCAAAAGGTGGCCTGGTGTTTTCCTGTGCCTTCTGGGAGGAAAGATCAATTCCTCCTGGACTGAGAGGGGATCTGCAGGTTTCTGTCAATGCAAATAAAAAAGAAAAGCTCCAACGCCAGCCTGTGTGCATGCTCTGCTCCTGGATGGTCTCCAGGCTCCTGGAGGAGTGACTGCTGATGGCTCCTGTGCATCAAGGCAGAGCTGGGGATGGCAGAGAAGTGCAACTACAGTGTGGCTCAGCTTCCAAATCAACCTCCTGCTGCTCAGGGTGCTGGGAGCCCCCAGCCATGCTGACACAGAGGGAGAGGAGCATCACCCAGTTGTGAGTCCCTGTGAGCCCCACGCCGCAGCGTGAGTCACCCTCCGGCGGGACCCACTGCTGCTCCTCGCTTGCTCACTTCACTGATGACTCAGGGCTGAGGAAGCACACTTTAAGTCTCTTAATGAAATAATTTTTATCAGCTTGTCTTTCTAAAACAAACACCTCAAGCGAGGCTTAGCATCCATCTCCACCCTTTCCTCCTGAGACACCCTTTCCTCCAGCGAGGGGCTGTGGGCATGGGCAGCACAGAGGCACCTGTGGGGGCAGGAGCAGCCCCTGCTGCCCTGGCATGTGGCACTGAGCAGGGCAGCCACCAAAACTCCCCAGGATATGCATTCCATCCCTCCAGTGCCCCAGCAGGGCCTGGAGAAGAAGGTGGGACACAAGGGTGCTGTCCCAGATGATGAATGCCCCATCCCTGGAAGTCTCCAAGCCCAGGCTGGATAGGGCTTGGAGAAACCAGGGATTGTGGTAGGTGCCCATGGCAAGGGGTGGGACACGATGAGTTTTAAAGTCCTTTCCAGCCCAAACCACTCCTTGATTCTATGAATCTAGGCCAACAGGAATGCTTGAATTGGTTAATTTAATTTCACTTCTCAGGCACTAACTAAACAATTTTGTGAGTTACACAAGGTAAGATAACAGCCTGGATTCCCTAGGCCAGCTCATCTCCAGAGCCAGCCTTGTTTGTCCCTAGTCAGAATCAGCACAACATGCTGCAGACAGAAATGATGAGTGGTTTAAAGGAGTGTGCTGAATTCCAAAATACAGCCATGCTGGGGAGATAATAGACCTGGGGCTGGAAACAAGGATGCTCACAGAGGGACTAAGACAGAGGTATTGTTTTATTTATTTCTTCTCGCCAGCAGACATCAGTCCTGTTGTACTTTTTCCTCTCGTAAATGCTGCCAAGCATAATCTTGGCTCATCTTTTTTTCTAGGTATTGTCCCTGGGAGAACAAAGTTATCAGCAAGGCTGAAGAAGCTTCATGCAATTATTTAGCAACTTCACCAAAATAATCCGCACAGACCGGTGGCTGCTCACAGGTGGCAGCTTTCTAAGTCATTCCAATAAAATCTGGCTCAGTAACTCCCAGCGTAACCAATGCCCACACAAACAAACCAGAGGAAAACTGAGGGATGAGTGATTTTTCCATGCTAGAAGAGCATTCTGCAAAACAAACTCACGAGCCATTGCTGGCTGCAGGCTGCGTTGCCACACTGCCATTGTCACCTGCTCACCTGCTGGGACCTACACGTCCCTGAGCTGAACTTGGAGCTGGGCTGGACAGATTCCAGGGGTATTTGGGCATGAGCAGGAGGTGCTTGGCCCCCTGGGCAGGGCAGGGCAGGGTTTGGGGACCACGGCTGCACAGCCTGTCCCCCCCATCCTGGCTGCCACCCTGGATCCTGCTGGTTCTGCTTCCAGGCACAGCCATTCCTCAGATGCCTTGTATCTGCAACATGCTGCAGTTATGAGTAATCAGGAGGTGATGCCTGACTGTCGGAAGGGGAATAAAATTCAGAGCCTGGGATGTGAGTGGTTGTTTGGGAGGAGGAGAAAGGAGATGGCAGCCCCCACTCCAGCTCACAGCATCCCCCCAGGCAAGGGCTGGAGCAGGGCCAGGCTGGATGCTCCATGCACCCCATCTCCCTCCAGCCCTCTGGCAAGGGCTGGCTGAGGAGCCAAAGGGCTCTGGGAATGGTGCCTGCCCTCTGTGGACTCCAGCACCCATCCCACCTGCCATCACCTGCCCCCAGCACTGCACTCCTCAAACAGCCCCAGCACAGCCAGGACCCCGAGATAATATAGCCCCAGGCAGCCCCAAAACATCAGCTGAGGCCGGATGAACCCTCAAATCCTACAACTTGAATTTCAGGCTGGATAAACCAGCCTGGTTCATCAGCCTGGATTGCTGAGCTGAAAATTGCAGAGGTAACTCCTGCCTTCAGCATGGGTCCCAGCCTGGAGGAAGCTCCAGATTCCCAAAGGCCATCCTGGGGGCATCCCAGATTCCCAAAGGCCATCCTGGATGGAGAGCAGATCCTGACTGTGTGCTGAAGTATGGAGAACAAGGCAAGGAGAACTGGGGTGCCAAACAAAGGGTGGGTGATGCAACAAAACAATTTTGGTGGCAGCAGAAGAGTCAGATGAGGCAGGCAGTGCTGCCCCCACTGCAATGGATCTGAGGAGGGGGTGGTGACTCCCCCCAGATACAACCCAGCCAGAAGGGGATGTCAATGGCTCCAGCACATTCATTCTTCCACAACTACCTCATCCCAGCCAGCTCAGAGCAGGAGCCTGACCCAGGCTCTCACACTCCCCTGCAAACAGCCCTGACCCTGTGCATGCACAGGGGGCAGTGATGAACATCCAAGTTGGGCTTTGAGTCCAATAGAAGGTGAAAAACAAGCTGGAAACCAAGAAAAGGGGGTTTGGACCACTGAGAGGGGAAGGAGAAAGGAAACACGGCTATGCACACATGGTACACTGAAGTAATGCAGAGAACAGAACCAAGGCCTTGCAGCCACACCCCAGCAGAGCAGCAAACCCCACACTCGGGAGCTGGGGAGCTCCTGGTGTCCTCCAGGCACCTCCCCAAGACACCACAAACCCACCAGGGAAGAGGGCTGTGTTTCAGTGTCTCCCTGATGCCACAGCCTTGCTCAGACACCAACCTGACCCCAGCCCCTCACAATGCCAAGACATCCTTCTGTGGGCACCACCCTGCTCCAGCTCAGCTCAGCAGAGGCCCAGTGGTGATCCTGGCTGCTCACCCACCCTCACAGCTGGGACCCACATGGGAGGCCTTCGTGCTCTTCTAGGGCCTGAAACACAAACATAAACCTGGTTCTTTGGAAAATGGGGTGACCACTAGAGGGTGGTGGGGCACTGACCAGGATCCCCAGGGAATGGTCACGGCCCCGAGGCTGCCAGAGCTCCAGGAGCCTTTGGACAATGCTCTCAGGAATGCACAGGGTGAGACTGTTGGGGTGTCTGTGCAGAGACAGGAGTTGGATTTGGGTCCAATCCCTGTGGGTCCATTCTAGGGTATTCCATGAATCTGTGATGCCACCCACCTCTCCCTGAGCCCCAGGCCAGTGATGGGATGGGCTCTCTGGGACAGCAGTCCCATCACTGGCCCCTCACTCCAAAGCATGTCTCTGCAGCTCAGCCTGGCCCTGCCAGCAGGCTGTACACTCTTCAGGGCCGGGCCAAGACAGAACAGTGTCAAATTTCCAAACATCAATTCTGCTTCCTCTTCCTTCTACTCCAGCTGGGAGCTCACCCCTACAGGTGCACTGCACAGTGGAGCAGGATCTGTGGTGGAGCAGGAGGAAGGAGCCATGCCCTGGTGCCACAGGCCATGCCAGCATGGCTCCAGGGACCCCCCACTCCCCATCTCCCTCCCTCAGCAGTTACACCCACACAACTGGGCTGGCTGCAGCACAGACAATCACGGTGACTTGGGGTTCCTTGTCAGCCATGAAAGGAGGTCCAGCTCCATCCCAGCCTGCCTTCCTGCGGGAGGAAGAGTGAGTCTGCTCATGAGCATCTGCCAGCACCCCCAGTTTGCACTCCCTCCTTGCCTCCCCACCCATTGCAGCATCTTCCCAGCCCTGCTTTCCCCAGCTGAGCCTCTTCCCAGCCACGCTCCCTGTGCCAAGGGGAACTCACCCACAAACCCCTTGCAGCTCACACCACACTAAGGCTGACCCAAGCTTCAAAGCATTTCTTTACTGAGAGCTCATCCAGGAAACTTTGTTTTCTCCACTCCTATTGTACTGCAGCATGCCTGTAGGAATTCATTCATGCACAGACAGCCACGCAGGCACGCACAGGCTCTGTGCTGGAGTCTCCCTGTGGAAGGAGCTCCCAGAGCCCTGCCGGGGCTGGCACAGCCAGACCCTGCACTTGCTGCTTCTCCGGATGGAAGAACTTGTCAAATTGCTGGCAAAACCACGAGAGCTTGTAAACCTGCCAGCTGCACAGCACCCAGAGTGACATGCATGCATAGGCCTGAGCACCTGGGCTTCGTGTTGTCATTCATCCAAGCCTCTGGAGCACAGGGAGGGTGCAGGCAGTGCCGGGGCTGCAGTCACCCATGGCCGGTACTGCCAGTGGGCTGCACGCCCACCCTTCTCCACCTTATTTTGCCTTCTTTTTCATGATTACAGCCTGCAAACTATTACAGCAGCTTGGAGCACATCGGGAAGGAGCTGTGCCTGGGCTTAAGTGTTTGCAGGATCAGGGCTGAGCTGCGGAGCTGAACTCACTGCTATTTATAGAGGGAAGCCCTGAGCACAGCATGCACTGGAGGGGAGCGTGGCCGGGCCTGTGTTCCTGCTAAAACCTGGTGGGTTTTTTATTTTGCCTCATTTTGGGGATGTCAGCTGCCTGATCTCATAATTACATTCATGTGCTGCCTGGTATTTACAAATGATTATTTTTTAATCTTCAGACATACCAGGTCATAGAATCACAGAGTGGTTTGGGTTGGAAGAGACCTTAAAGCTCATCCTATTTCGCCCCCCCACCATGGGCAGGGACACCTTCCACTAGACCAGATTGCTCCAAGCCCCATCCAACCTGGCCCCGAACATTTCCATCTTCCTACATGTTTATAATGGTTTATAGGTGAACTTCTATCTTTCATCACTGGTTAAAAAAATTAAAAAGGCAGGAAGAGAAGCTGGATCCGAGTAGTAAGCTCCCAGCTCCCAGGGCCTGCAGCTGATTAATTACACCCTGTCCTGCAGCATGCACTTCACACACAGCCCTGCATACCCACAGCCTGGCTGGGTGTCAGCAGCCTGACAGCAGCTCTGCCCTCCAGCCCAGCTAATTATAGTGTGGGGAGCAAACGTGGCTGCCCTCCCTGCCCTCCTCTTCCCTCCCTTCCTTTCCCATCCCTTTCCTGCTGGGTGCTCCACTGTTGCTCTGACCAAGAGGACCCAGGGCTGCAGTTCAGGCTGGGGAAGACCTTTCCCTGGGGCAGGAAGGGGGACCAGTGAGCAGCACAAGGATGAGAGTCTCCAGGAGACAGTGTCAGGAAAGTGGCTCCCCAGGGTCACACAGCGTCTGACTCAATCTGTGTAAATGTGGATCCCCGCTCCCAGGAATGTGGCTGCCACCACAAAATGATCTTAACTGCTCCTAGCCCTGGAAGAAGAGCAGGGCTGTCTGCAGAATGACATGCCTACCACAAAACAAGGATGCTCCTCACAGCTGGCCTCTTCATCACTCTCCTCTTCCTCCTCAGTACCCAGCACCGAGCCCAATGCATGGGAAACCTGCTCCTTCTCCTGCACTTCTCATCCCAGGGGAGCTGATGGGGCTGGGCAAGCTGAGTGCTACAGAAGGCTACAACACACTCCTGGGGCACTGCCTCAGCTTTATCTCAAGCCAACTGGAGCTAAAATATGGTTTGGTCAGGACAGGGACAGATGTAACTTGGAGCACCTGAGCTCCACCAATACAGAGCAGACTTGCTGCTTAGACATAGCAGGAACCACTTCACTACCTGGGTAATGCTGAAAGGTCTGTTCTGAGTACCCCTTTGCTGGCCCAAAGTAACTCCTCTAGGGCTAAAAATTCACTTTTACTCTCAAGTTGAAAGTGTTTGTTTGTTTGTTTGTTTAAATATGGCTTGTAGCATATCAACCAACCCATTTTGGAGCAGCAAGCTCTCTGAAATTCATATGAAGCTGTGGCTGCCCCATCCCTGGAAGTGCCATGGTTGGACAGGGCTTGGAGCAACCTCAGATCGTGGAAGGTGTCCCTGCCCATGGCAGGGGGTGGAATGAGATGGGCTTTAAGGTCCCTTTGAGATGAGTCCCTTCCATTCCAAACCACTCCATGATTCTAGGATAATATGCCACAGGTTTTTGGGAGCATCACCAATGTGAGCAGAGAAAAACTTACAAGATTTTTATCAATTTTGGTTACAGGTGAGGCTTTAAGAAGAAAAGAGCCCCTGGAGCTTTGCACATTTATCTTGGAACAGCCTTTCCTGAGGGATGGAGGCACTGGTTCAGTCCTGGCCACCCATTTCCCATCCAGACAGGAGGGAAGAAGGAGCCAGGGGATGAGGATACCCCTCCACCCCACAAAGCACACAGCTCCCCACAAAGCCACCCCATCTGGTAGTAAGATTGAGGTCAGCAGTAAGGTGGGGACAATGATAACCTTGCTATGTCCCCAAGTCCACCTTCCCAAGTGGAAAGGGACTGGGACAGCCAGTCCCTCACTGCTCCTGCAACTGCATCCATACCCTGAGCATTTACACAGGCTCCAGCCAGCCAACCACCACCAAATATTTAGGAATCAAACTCCATAAAGGAAGCACAAGGCACACTACAGAATAAACTGAGTACATTAGAAAAAGCCCAGAGAGGAAAAATAGATTTTTGGAACATGTTCTCAATCTCATTAATTGGGAAGACAGCCTTGGAGGGGGAAAAAAATGATTATATCCTCCCCAAACCATTATCCGCTCTTCAGAGTGTATCATATGAAAACAGTTATATAAAAGAATAAATTATATTTGGAATGGCAAGAACCCCAGAATAAAGCTAGGAACTCTGATGTTCCCATATAAAGATAGGAGACAGTTATCTGTTCCAAATTTTCCAGTTTTCTGCTGCGCCAATTCAAATTCACTACATACCAGCATGGCCATATAAAGGGGACTCCACCCATGTGAGCTTGGAAAGAGCAGTAATCCCCCAAACTATCAATTTAATGTATGGGGATAGAAAATGAGGGAAGAATGTACTCCCAGAAGGAGTGCTCTGTTAACGACATGGCACAGGGCTCCAGAATGTGCACACAGGAATATCATTTACAGGGACTTTTGCACTGTGAGACCTGAGCTGAAATGGAGATTTCTGCACGCAGACACCATCG
This sequence comes from Trochalopteron elliotii, assembly GCA_024734555.1. Classification (NCBI taxonomy): domain Eukaryota; kingdom Metazoa; phylum Chordata; class Aves; order Passeriformes; family Leiothrichidae; genus Trochalopteron; species Trochalopteron elliotii. The sequence goes on from JANPWX010000423.1 coordinate 134,082, forward strand.
ATGCTGCAAATTAAATGTCCACTTCCAGATCCAATATGAACTTTATTTTTGTTTTATTTTCTACTATTTGCTCAGTGTCACGTTTCTTGGCCGGCAGTAGGAAATCATCTCTTCCTTGGGGGTTTTTAAATAAATTTTCAGCCCATCTTGCTTGGGCTCTCCAGAGCAGCAGAGGAGTGAGGATGCCTCAGGGCAGGGCTAACACCAGGCAGGGTCCTCTCAGCCTGACCCCTGTGGAGGTGCTCCAGCCCCAGTCTGGGATGTGGGTGCTGACCACAGCACCCAACCATGCAGGAACCCCCAGACAGGCAGCCTCTAGCTCTCCCTTACTCTGCACTGGATCTGAGGTGGATAAAAATCCTCCTTTTTCCTGGATTTCTGCAGATGCTACACAGCACTGGGAATGCTGCTAGCATGAGCAGATGGCACTGCTGTGGGCTGGGGCACAGCAGCAAGGGGCAGGTGACTCAAACATGGGAGGCAGAATGTGACCCTGAATCTGGCCACACACTACCAAGCCCCCAGGAATGTGTTGTCATGTTTGAAACTGCACAACAAGCTGTTTCCTTGCCTGAACTACACAAACGATACACAAAGTTCAGGTGGTATCTTTCCAAGTTTTCTTTCCTGTTTGGAATTCCTGTGCAGAAGACCCAGTGAGTGCCCCAGCAGCTCCACATTCCTCCCACCAGATCTGTGGAGCCACTGCGCACAGCAGGACATGAGAAGATAGGAAGGAGATGGAAATCTGGGCCAGGAGATGGAAATGAGGGCTACAGTCCATCTTTCATCAGTTTTTAAACCAGTCAAGGGCTGGGCACAGAGCCCGCTTCTGAAGCTTCCAGGTCCCCCTCCCTGGAAGTGTTTAAGATCAGGTTGGACAGGGCCTGGAGAAACCTGGTATGGTGGAAAGTGTCCCTGCCCATGGCAGGGGGTTGGTAAAAGATGAGCTTGAAGTTTCCTTCCAACCCAAACCATTCCGTGATTCTACCAAGAAGCAGCCTGAAGAAGAAATTACTTTATCCAGCTCTACCAATCTAATAAAAATCACTACAAAATAAAACAAACAACAACAACAACAACAAAAAACCCTAAAAAATAAGAACCTTCTAGAAAGCACCTTTGGTCATGCCCTGAGACCCTGATGAGGACCAGCAGCACCAGGTCTGAGCTCCCCCGGCACCATCGGCACTGCGCGGCGCCGGCAGCGCCCTGGAAAGGAACCCACAGCCAACAGCAAGCCCTGGCCAAGCCATCAGGATGGATATGCAGATAAACCAGGTCACAGAAGTGTTTCCATCCCGGCCAGACAGTGACTAAGAGACGGCATTAATTTGTTACTCAGCCCAAGTTTAACTTTTCAGACCAAGAAGAGCCAAATGGTTGTTCCAAGTGAAAAAAAACCCTGCAGGATGCATTCCTTTGCCCTGTCCCAGGAATGCCCAGGGATTCATGATTTCAAGATGGAGTTGACAGCTCTTTCATATATCACTAAGAATAACAAACCAACCTTTCTGTTTTTCTTTTCATTCCCCAAATGCTGTTTACTGGTGGTAAGAAGCCACACGTCATGTCCACACAGTGCTCTGGGGAGGTGGGGCTGGACGAGCTCCACATGCTCTTAGTGCAGCACATCAAACCACCACAGACAACAAAAAGTTGTTTTATTGGCAGCCCTGCTGTCAGCGTGGAGAATGAAGTGTGTGTGAAGGAGCATCCACCTTCCACCCATTTCTGGACTCAACGTGAAGGCTCCTGGCAGCTCTACCAGGGATGTGAGACTGAGAACACAACTGACAAACCCTTTGGAGCTTGAAAGCCCTCCCAAATTTTTTCAGAATTTCATAACCTGCTACAGCACCTGTGTCTGTTGCACTGCCTGGCTGGGACAGTCCCCACATCACAGCAGGTACAGGGCAGCACCTCTGTGCCAGGGTGCAGGAAGGGACCCGCATGCCCAGGTGAAGGTACAGCAGCCCAATACCTCACTGCAGGGCCCAGTGACCCCAACACCACACAGAGGGTTGGGTATCACCAGAACCTATCACACCACAGCTTTTTATTCATTTTTGCCCTTTAAGGCCTCCAAAAAATGGTGTTTTCAATGACTGGGCTCAGAGACTCATCCAACATCATGCCAAGCTGGTGGCAGTTGTTCCAAGGGAGAGGCATCCCCAGCCCCACTGGTGCCCTCCTGCCCTGGGCTGAGGCATGCCCTGGGCAGGACACAGGGTCCCTGGGATGCCCCACACCACTACAAAGCATTTGTTCCTGCAGGCAGAGGAGATTTGACACTGTCAGCCTGGCCAAGTGCTGCACAGTAGAGCTCTAAACAAACACTGCCACAGCGCTCGAGTCCAACTCTGTCTGCACATGGAGCAGAAGGGATGCCCACGACTTGATACAGCCTCAGTAAATCCTGCCAGAGAGCTCAGACCACATCATACCCACATCTTGTTTTATAAAACCATGTGCTGTCTCACAGTAGGTCAGGTCAGAGCTGTGCAGAGCTTTCAGGCCAGCATCCCTCTCCTGAAAAATTGCCAACCAGCTATGCCAAGGGGCCATGATCCAGAGCTCCAAATCCACCTCCCTGCAGCCACCCAGCATGAGGGCTGGTACCACACACTGCTGCCTGGCCCTTTCAGAACCCAAACAGTCCCTTCTCCTCCACCACTCAGGACATGGGAACCAGTTTTGGTCCATAACCAAGCAAGCCTAAGGAATACCTGTGGGACAGTGGCGTGATGGGAGAGCCCAGAGAGGCCCAGCCTCACACAGGAGCTCACTGGCAGCACACTGTCACTTGAGGGACAGCACGGTGACAGTCCTCACACCCCCTGGACATGGAAACCAGGGAGACAGGACCCACCTGGTCTCCAGTAAAACCCTAGCCAGCTCCAGCTGAGCTGGGTTGTTGTAGGAGGGCAGCCCAGCCCAGCATCCCCGGGCAAGGCAACAGGCATGGAGAGGGGGCTCTTACATTGAGGCAGGGCATCCTCCACGGCAGCTGAGGCAGGTTGGAAGGGCTGTGCTGAAATGCAGCGGCTGCTGGGGAGGCAGGTGACACATCCTGCGTGCAAAAGGCACATCTCCAACCTGCTGGGGCTTTTAGACCTGGGCAGGGCTCCTGCTCCTCCCCCTGCCACCCACAGCCCTTCCCTGTGGCACCCACTTCAGGTGGGTGGCACCCAACCTGCAGCTCCTGCCATGTCCTCATGCTCACCCCATCCCACCTACCCAGCTCTGGCATGGGAGCCCTCCAAACCTGGGGTGAGGCTCGGGCCAAACCCACATCCCCCCTCAGCCATGGCTCAGAGCCACGGCAGCTCAGGGCTGGCTGCCACAATGCCACTGGAGAGGTCCCTCCTCTGGCTTGTCCCTGGTCAGGCACAGCCCCTCCTCTGGCACATCCTCCCACACACAGGGGTCTGGGCAGAGCTCAGCTCTGCACTCCACAGGACAGCAGCCCCCCAGGATGCTTGCTGAGCCCATCTGGCCTCCACCACAGCCAGAGCCACAAAGTCTTTATGAACCCCATGAAAAAAACAACTGCCTTGAAATGCATTTTTGCTTTTTCCCAATAAATCTCCGTGGTACCCCCTAGCCTGATGTGAAATCACTCACCATCTTTGTAGTACTCAGAGCTGCACAGAGGTCCCTCTTCCCTATCGTTCTCGTCTTCTTCTTCCTTCTTCTCTCCTCTTTGTCTTCCTCCTCTCCCTCCTGGGTGGGCAGGCTCTCCCTGCCGGGAGGGCAGCAGCCTATTCCAAGATTCCTATCTGGCCGCCCACAGCCTCTCCCAACAATTACAGGCCTCTGCAGCTGTCCCAGGTAAGCAGCAATGACAGACCTCGAGGCAACTTCATGGAAATGTCTGTTCAGAGGCAGGGTTACCTGTCCCTGCCAACTCCTGCCTGCAATGGGTTGGAAAAGGAGCATCCTGCAAATCCCAGCACTGTGACCATCCTAAACAACCGGAGGGAGGGAAATGAAAAGACACCAACCTGTCCCTAGAAAACAAGGGTTTAAGTATTTCCTAAGGTCCCTGCATCATTCCAGTGGCCCCATCCCCAGTCCCATGGCTTCTTCCCAGCACAGACAGGTCTGTGGGACTGGGGTGCCCACCCCAAAAGCTTGCACGAGCCCAGCATTTGCAAAGACAAAGTGATCCTTTAATGCCACATCCATATCCAAAAGTTATTGGTGAAAGCCCACAGGACAATCTTTGGCAGCCACACTCGAGGTATGGGCACTGGGGCACTGGGCAGTGCAGGGAAGGGCCCTGGGCAGCAGCTGCAGGAGAAGCCTCAACCCCTGAGCTCAGGGTACAGCTGTTCCCCAGAGAGGCACAGCCAGGGGTGGCAGTGGGGCACAGATGTGATGGGCTGTGGCTCTCACCCAACACTCACTTCATCTCTGACTTCCTGAGTGTGGAAATGAAAGCCCAGAACCCCCATCCAAAAGGCAAAGCTGGGAATTCCCAACTGCAGCAGACACCAAGCCCACGCTCTGATACAAGGTACAGTAAACTTACAGCTCCTCTTGCCACAAACCCTCCATATTCCACAAGCAACAAATGACATTGTTCTCCCTGTCCTGTCCCACAAGAGCCACTGAAGGCATCACTCCCTGTGCCTTATCCCTGTGTGACTCCCAGCCCTGCCCAGCAGCACTGGCCCTACCAGATTAATGCTCAGCACAGACTCACCCCAGCTTCACAGGGTGCTTTGAAAACAGCAGCCTCTGACCTCAAGAGGGGTCTGTGCCCTCAACAGGGTCTTGTGTTTCCCACTCCCACAGTCTGTCCCATACTTACACCTCCCTGCTAAGCAGGACAACCAGGACCCCCAGTCCTGTCTGTCCACTCCCCAGAGGCAGCAGCACTGCAAGGAGTTCCCTGGTCACTTCCTGCTGGTCCACCTGTGTATTTTAGGGACATGTGGCAGATGGGCACACCAGGGAGGATGCAGGAGCCTCTGGTCCAGCAGAAGCTTGTGGCAAGTGAACAGCACCCAAATCTTGCTGACCACAGGTGGAGAGAGTGATTTAGAAGTAAATATGAGCACAGATCTTTGGGAAGGGTGAGGAGCAAAAAGGCTGAGGAAGAACTGGCTGAACTGGGGTAAAGAAACTCTTGCATCCAGACCCCATTTCTCTCCAGAAAAAGCCAAAACCCCAACAGGAGTTTGTGTTAAAGCCTCTGATCTTCACTGGGTGCAACATGTTCACACAGTCAGGGACAGCCACTGCCCAAATCCAACTTTAATCCAAATAACATTAAAAAGATACTCCAGGGATTAAGTGACCTGACAAGCTACAGGCACACCCAGGGACAGAAAACTAATGGTGTGTGTCACAACAGGCCCTCCTGGAACTCACCCCATGTGCCTCAGTTTACCCAGTCATTATGGGCAGGTGAGGCACTGCCCAGCTCCTGCAGGGCAGGGGGAGGTCAGGTGCATATCACAGAATCATGGAACCATGGAGTCGTGGAATCATGGAATGGTGTGGGTCTGGAGGGACCTTAAAACCCAACTCATCCCACCCCCTGCCATGGGCAGGGACACCTTCCACTACCCCAGGTTGTTCCAAGCCCCATCCAGCCTGGCCTTTGGCACTTCCAGGGATCCAGGGGCAGCCACAGCTTCTCTGGGCACCCTGTGCCAGGGCCTCCCCACCCTCACAGGAAACAATTTCCTTCCCAATATCCCATCTAATCCTACTCTCTGTCAGTTCAAAGTCATACCCTTGTGTTCTATCACTACATGCCCTTGCAAATATATATAAATGTATATATATACACATGTATACACACACACACACACTCCCACCCACACATATTATATAGGTATTTGTATTTTATATTTAATAGTGCTGTTCCCAGAACAGCTCCCATGGGAAGCACAGCCCCATACTGCCTTGGCTGGGGGTCAGGATGAATAATCAAGAGGAGGGAGGAAAGCCACAGCCCTGGGGGGTCTGCCTGCAATCAGGCAGCATTTCAGCAGTGGTGAGGGAAGAAATTAAAGAAATAAATCGTATTTTGTTCGTGCTTAGTGAACACTCACTAGAGAGTCACGATGAAACCACACATATGCTTTTCCAGGCAGGAGACAGCGGTGCTGGGAATCACGGGCTGGTCCCAGAGTGGCACAGGGATGTGGGTACTCACAGCAGGAGCAAGATGGATGCTGACAGGGAAGGAGGTGTCAGAGCACGAGGAGCTCTGGCTGGGGATGTGGGATAGAGGAATGGATTTGCTGTGCCTGGGAAGCTGGGCTGAGATGGGATGGTGGGAGAGGAGCTGAGGGAGGAGAGGGGAGGTGCAGCCTGAGCCCTGCAGCTGGCACAAGAGGAGCAGCAGAAAACCCCATCACAGGACAGACCCTGCCCAATGCCACCATGGCACTGCTGGAGCTGGAGATCACCTGGTCCCCTGCCTGTCCCCTGACCTTGGGAATGAGCTGGCCAGGAGCATCCCAACACCTCGGGATTCCCAGCAGCAGCAGAGTGGGCATGGTGCCTGTTACAAAAAATGAATTGGGAAAGCCAGTTTTGGGACAAAAGGGCTGTTTTTGGAGAGCAGGAGAGAAAATAATACAGTTTTTTTTAAAAGGAAAAAAAAAAAGAAAAGGGAAAGACAAAACCGCTGTGTAAGAGATGAAGGGAAGGGGGGAAAAAAGTTGAAAAGAAATCCCTGGGGAATTGTGGAGAAGAAGAAACAGCATAGACACGCCAGGCGAGCTGGAGTGAGAGCCAGGGAGCAGGAAGCGCCTAACTAGGATGGAGACAGAGATACTACAGAGCCCTGGTGACGTCATGCCGGAGTCGCAGCGGTTTCCAAAACAACTCCAAACCCCAGCGCCCAGAGAGGGAGCGAGGAGTGCAGGAGAAGTGGAAACGAGATGGGGCTCGGCGCTCAGAGGGAGCTGGAACAGGAGCTGGAGGCATCTGCAGAGCCGAGTCCGCTCTCAGCTCCCCGTCGGTTTGCTCTGGCGGGACGGGCTCTGGGGAGCCGGCAGCCACGGAGACAGAGGTTATTGTAGAGCCAGGCAGCATCAGAAAGGAAATTCCTGAGGGTGTTTTCCTAATTGATACGTACAATGAAGTTACAGTCCCCCAAAGCCCCTCGCTGCAAGAAGGTAAATGCTGGATGCTCCCAGAAGCAGAGCCAAGGAGTGAGCAACAGCAGAGCCGGCGACCCAGAGGAAATAAATCTGCACTAAATGGGAACCACACACAGAGAGTTGTCCCGATGGCAGCGGGCGGCTCTGCCCCAGCCTGTTCGGATTAGAGGGTTTTATGGCTGTGCTGGCCCTGGGGAGCCTGGCCAAGGCGGCTGGGTCGGCTGAGGGCTCTGTGAGGAGGGTGGAGAACCAAGTGAGAAGGCAGAGTGAAGCCCCAGAGTCAGGCTGTGGTGCCCCTCGTCCGGGCTTTGCAATGTGGGGCCCCTTGTGCCCCCAGCCCAACCCCACAGCTGCTGGATGGGTATGGCAGCCCTGGCACCCACCCTGTGGATGAGGAAGCATGGCACAACAGCCACGGTGACTCTTCCTGTCCCACAACCACAGGTGTGTTTCTTTTGGAGGCTGCAGGAATTCCTGCAGGTTCTCCACTGCCTGCCTGGCCAGAGCCAAGCCCAAGGCAGCACCTGGGTGCTCCCACACCTTCACTCTCACAGTTTCACCTCCTGCCAGGCTGGAGCCTGCCTGCTCTCGTAGGCCTGTGCTGCTGATAATTGGCACAGCCCTGACTGGGCTGTCCTGGGGCCGGGGCTGGTCCTGGAGGTCTGATACCCTGCTGGGACACAAGGATCCCCACTCTGTAGCACTGCTGCACATGTAATGAACCTGCTTGGTTTCAGTACTGTCCTACAACTCCCACAGCTTCTGCCAAGGGATGCAGCCTGCAGGGAACACTGCCAAACACACTGGCCAGGGGGATTGGGTGTCAGGGCACACCTGGAGGGGTCCAGGGTGGGAAAAGGACCCAAGAGGGGTGAACAGGGCACAATCACCTCTCTGCCTCCAAACCTGTGACAAGCAGCAGGAGGGCACAGCCTGCACAAAGCAGGTTTGGCCATCAGCCCACCTTGCAAACCACCCAGGGAAATCCATGGGAAGGCAGCAAGACCCCCAAGCTGGTGGGACAGGCAGTTTTTAGGGTGGAACTGCCAAGAGATGTCCTGGGTGCCGGCGCAGCCACGTCCCCTCTGCATGCACCGGGTGGCTCAGAGCCGGCAGCACGGGGAGCAGGCTGGCCACAGCAGCAGCCCCTGCCTGTCACCCTCCCCTGGGCCCCTTCCCGGCTCCCTGCTTAAATCCCACCACGGCTGCTTTCCTGCCCGGGGGCGAGGAGAACCTGACTCATGCACTAGCAGAGATTAATGAGCGAGCAGAGGAGCAGAGGAGCCGGGCTCATCCTCTGAGCCGGCAGCTGAATCACCGGCCCCGGCTGCTCGCACATTGTTCCAGCGCTGAGTCAGTGCTGCTGCGCCGGGGAACAATGGCAGCCAGCAAAACTTGTGGCCTGTGAAATCCAGCAGCACGGAGAAATCAAAAAAGAAATGTTGCTGTAAGCAAGCTAATAGGGCTACCCACGGAGTCCCAGAAAAGCAGTGCTATGGGCTCCAGCTTCCCCCCCCCCACAAAATCCAAACCCCCAGCTCCTCACAGGGCTACTGTGCTTGGCGGCAGCAGCTTTCTTTCTGCTTAAAAGCTGCCACCTCTGTATTTATAATTTTTTATGTTCAACCTTAATTGGATGATGTGATCTGGTTGTTCCTCCCACCCTGGCTGGGCTGCACGTGTGCTGCACACAGATATCCCAAGCCTTTCTCATCCCTGGAAGTGTCCAAGGCCAGGCTAGACAGGGCTTGGAGCACCCTGGGATAGTGGAAGGTGTCCCTGCCCATGGTAGGGGGATGGAATGAGACGAGCTTTAAGGTCTTTCCAACCCAAACCTATGCTATTCCCACAGCTCCCATATTCACAGTCCTGGTCTATCACTTCCTCCAAAAGTACAAGATGGGATTCTGAAAGATGAGGGAAACAGTAATTCCTGGAGAAAGTGCTGTCTCAGAGCAAGTGACAACCACCCTTCTCAAACTCTCCAGGTCATCTCCAGCTGCCAGGCTGCCAGGGTTCTCCATCTCTCCCAGGCAAGGAGAAAAGCCCCACTCCAGCCAGGTGTGCCAGTCCCCTTTTGCCACCCCAGAACAGCTCCTGCCATCTGGCAGTGAACAGCCACCGCTTGCTGGGCCTTGCAAAATAAATCATATTTCACCTCAAAATGAAGCAAAAGTCTCCTGCACTCAGCATCCTGCTTCCTGAGCTTGGGAGGGAGTGTCTCAAGTCTTCTTAGGGTCCTTGTCTACCCACAAGCCACACACTTGGCAACCTGAAAAGTACTTTGCTGATACACAGAACACAAAAACTTGGAGAAACGAGGGACTAGAACCTGGATTTAGGGAGCAGAGAGATGGGAATCAGCCTGAGAAACAGGGTCAAGCTGCTGGTCTGTCCTTAGACACAGCCCTGAATTACAAACATCACTGTGCCCCAAGTGCCTCTTTCTGATCATATCACCCCCAGACGAGTCAGCCTCCCCTGACACCAGCTAATGGCTGGGCTTTGAAGGTGCTGCATGGCAGCAAGTTCTGCAGGTTAATGGGAACGTGTGGCAGTGCTGCATCTCCTTCCTTCCAGCCTGGTGTAATGTCCTGCCCTAGAGAAAGACCAAGTGCCCAAAGGACACACCAGGAGTCACAGCGTCACCCCACAACCACCAACCCCCAGTGCAGCTCTGGGAGCTTCTGCATCCCAGATGGATGGTCCCAGCCCTGAGTGCTGCCACCAGCCCCTCCACCCCCCGTGCCCACTCTGGGCTGGCTGCAGGGGTGGTGGTGCTGGGCAGGGCCCACACAAACACAGCGTGAAGCCTCCTTGTCCATCATCCAGCCCAGTGTCATCCAATCTCCAACCACCCCAATCTCAATGAACCATCAACCTGAAATAAAACAAAATCTGCTTAAAATCCCAGGTTGCCTCTGTTTGCTCTTACAAGGATCTAATTCAGGTCTAATAGGACAGTTATTATGATATATTAAATGAGTGGCAATTGATTATTAAGAGCTTATTCATTGGACCTGGACAGATGGGTAATCAGATACCTGCCTATTACATAGCTGTGAAACCACTCTGAATATGCTTCTAATGACCAAGTGATATTTACTTAACATTCAATATCCATCACTAGGAAAGGTCTCTCTAGATTTAATAAGCCTCTGTTATTTTATGTTTAATTAAATACCATCCACTATTAAAAACATATTTAACTGAGGTCAAAACCAGTAAAAACTGTATCTTATAACATAGCTGTTAAACCTCAAATATCTTCTTAATGATTAATTGGGATTTAGCACATGATCGCTGTCCTACCGAGAGCGGATGGAAAGCGGAAGCTCAACGATTCAGGGACCAAAGTGCTTTGCTTCTGCAAACAATTCTGCTGCTTAAATGGTTTGGCTAATAAAAATAAAACAGAGCAGTGGGAGCCTCGGTTCCTACGTCACCCAACTTTGGAAAATTCAGAATACAGCACAGTCACTTGCATGGTTCCCAGCAACTCGCATGGCCACTCAGGGTGCCGAGATCACCATCCTCCTCCCAGAGATCTGGGTACCACAGGGGCATTTCTGCAGGCCAGGACATCACCATCCTCCTCCCAGAGATCTGGGTACCACAGGGGCATTCCTGCAGGCCAGGACATCACCATCCTCCTCCCAGAGATCTGGGTACCACAGGGGCATTTCTGCAGGCCAGGACATCAGCAGGACCTTTCCAGAGCTGCTCTGCCCCAGCTTCAAAGCAGAAGCTCTGGAGCAGTGGGCCAGGGGACTCCTGATGGCACAGTTCCAGTTGGGATTGTGAATGGCATCCTTTCTGCTTGGGCTGGTCAGCTAGGGCAGTTCAGTGCTCCATCACACCCACCAGTTTCCCCACCAGAAACAACAGTGCCTGGAAGAAGCTGGAGACATTTCACAGAATCATGTAATGATTTGTCTTGGAAGGACCTTAAACTCATCCCATTCCGACCCCCTCCCACAGGCCAGGGCCCCTTCCATTGGCCAGGTTGCTCCAAGCCCCATCCAACCTCACCTGGGCCATTTCCAGGCATGGGGCAGCCACAGCTTCTCTGGGCAACCTGTGTGCCACAATGGTCCAAAACTTTGATGTTAGAAACAAAGAGATGTTTTCAGGCCAAGGGACCAGTGAGCTCCCAGAACCAAGGGCCCTGGAAGCACCAGTCCTGCAGCAGCAGCAGACTAAGGACAGATATTTCTGTCACTGCCCTGCACAAGTGTCCTCCATGCCCTCCACTACAGGCAGCCCTGAGCATACACAGCACCACACATCTAATGCCTCCTTCACCTCTGGGCACAGGGACAGCTGATGGGGGGGGGAAAGAGCCTCTAGGCAAGGAGGGTAAGTCTGGAGAGAGAGCAGGGAAAAGTCCAAAGCATGTCAGCACTTGGGAAAAAGCCATTCCACCTCAGTGACCTCCTGCAAAAGGATTTATTTTTATTGGTTTTGTTTTAAAAGACCTTGAAAGCAAAATCCAATACTAGCAAAGTATTAAATATAGCAGTACAGACCCACATGGATTGCACAAGAAAACAATTTCAGAATAGAAACAGCAAGAATGTCTACAAACACTGAGAAAAATACCAAGAGAGGGAAGCCAAGAGGGTCCTTTCTTTCTGTTGTTCCCCTCACAGCCTCACAGCTGGGGAAATCAGGGTTAGACCATGGGCTGCGTGCTTCAGTCCTGGGAAATGAGTCAAGAGCCTGGAGTGTGTGCTCAGCACCAGCACAGCCAGGGCAGACCTGGGCTATGAGCTCATGGGCTTCCTCAGAGGGACCCTGGTGGGTCAGACCTGGGCTTGTGGTGCTCCCGGGAGAGGCACAGAGGGCACATCCCAAAGGAACAGCTAGATGGGCTTGGAGATAACCAAAGCTCTTCCCCCAAAGTTGTGTCCCAAGAGTGAATCATCATCCTGCCATGAATGACATACCAAAGGGATAAGAAAACATTCCCAGTGTCTGACAAGACACTGGGTTATGTATGAGGGAGGTTCTAAATATCCACATGGAAAAGATGTTTTTGGAGGAAAACCTCACTGCTATTCAGTGTTTCTAAAAACAAGAGTCTCCAGGAGTCACGGAATCCCAGCATGGTTTGTGTTGCAAGGCACTTTAAAGCACATCCAGTGCTACCCCCTGCCATGGGCAGGGACATTTTCCACTAGCCCAGGTTGCTTCAAGCCCCATCCAACCTGGTCTTGGACACTCCCAGGGATGGGGCAGCCACAGCTTGTCTGGGGAAGAAGAACAAGTCTTTGTTTTCTTTTTCTTCACCAGAGAAATCCAAGAGAGTCCAAGCACCAGAGATCCAAGAACATCAACCAGAGGGAAGCAGCTCAGAGCAGACCTGGGCAGTTGGCTCTGCAGGCCAGGTAGAGGCTGCCTCCACGGAGAGGACACTTGTGGAGTAACCCTGTCATCAAAAATACTCTATCACCTCCCAAATTTGAGGAGCAGGAGGGAAGTCCAGCTGGATTTCATTTCCTTCCCCAGGCACTGCTGTGTCTGTATTTGTATATATAAAAATACACAAACTATCTCCTCAGCCTCAGCACCTCCCTCCCATGCAGGAGCCCCAGCACCAGGGCAGGCAGGCCCAGGAGATACCATCTGAGCTGCTTCAAAGCCACACAGCTGATTAAGGAAATAGCAGAGGTGCCTGTCTGAGGGATATGGTGATTAAGGATGTCTCCATCTTCAATCAGCCTGAGAGACTTTGCTGGGATATTGACTAGTGCCCCACAATGTCATGGGGGCAGCTCCACACCTGCTGTGTCCTGTCTCATTCTGGAGAAGTCAGAGGATGTGAAGAGTGAGGAGAAAGCCTCTGGAGATGGCTCCCTCATCCAGCAGAGGAGACCAAGACATCTGCTCCCAACACATCCATCTCCACTGGACAGGGCTGGACTTTTATCCTTCCCCTCATTCAGACAGAAACCACTGCTCATTTAGAGTGAGTTAATCTCACTTTTGATCAACTCTTCACAAGAGCCTCACAACTTCCAACTGCATTTTGGTATCTACAAATGACTCCCACGGGGCAGGGGAGGTGTCAGGAGCTGCTCCAGCACAAACACAAGGGTTTGCTTGCCTCAAATTTTCTCTTTGTATCCTTGCAACCCCAATGCTCCCAAGAAGGAAAGGAGCACCTTTTCCACCAATCCAGTCCTCCAGCTGAGGCTCCAGGCCACATCCTGTTGAGTTTGAGTGTTTCCAGGGAACACCTCAGAGCTGAACAAAGGAGGGCCCAGGTGGGTGTGTGGGATAAGAGATAACAGAGATGGGCTGTAAGAGCCCCCACAGAGGTCCTGGGGCAAGTTTCCTTGCATAAAAACCAGGACACTCCTCACTCAAAGCTGAGGTGGGCCCGGCCGAGCCCTCCATGGAGTCAGACTGCTAAACACAGACAGGGCTCACCACAGAGCCAAATCCCACTCCTGCTTCTGCAGGATGTTTCTCATGTCACCTGGGAAACATCACCAGGCCCATCTTCCTTTCCCTGCCTGCAGCAGAGGCATCTTCTCCAGTCCATGGCAACACAATCCAAACCTGCTCCTCTCCTGCTTCACAGCCCCACCCACAGCAGCCAACAGCACCCTGGTGACACCCACTGCCCTCCACCACCCCAAAGGCACTCCAGACACCCAGAACAGACACCCCCACGTCCCTCTTT